>CABHPQ010161262.1:8378-21465 GCA_902168405.1 Peromyscus aztecus | reverse complement strand
TATATATATATATATATATATATATATATATATATATATGAGAAAGTGGAGAGGCACAAGTTATAGAGAAAAGAGGGAAAAGAATAAAATCAATGTTTTACTAGGACAGTTGAACAGCTCTCATCAACAGGATGGAAAGGATCCTGGAGGTGGGAGTCTCTTAACAATTTTGTAATGTTTGCTATATCAACCCAGGAGCAAGGAGCATCTCTCTTATCATTTATTACTATTTTATGTGTATAGATGTTTTGTCTGCATGTATGTCTGTTTGCCATGAATATGACTAGTGCCTGTGGAGGCCAGAAGAGGATGTCAGATCCCCTAAAACTGGATTCACAGATAGTTGTAAGCATCTGTGTGTGCTGGAAATCAAACCTGGGTCCTCCTAAAGATTAGTCAATACTTATAACTACAGAGCCACCTCTCTAGCCTAGAGTAGCCCCTCTTAGTGGGACATCCCTTGTTTTCAATGTCAGCCCAAGTTCCCCTAACTTTTCTACAGGCTTAATTTACAAAGCACACAGGAAGTTCTGACCATGCATAGCTTCTCACTGCACAAGTGCCTACTTCCTTCCCTGCCCTTCTGTCACATCACCACTGAGGCAGCCAGATCTCAAGAGGCAGGAAGCTCTGGACAGTTACTCAGTTAATGCTTCACTCAGGAAAAGAAAATATTATCAGAGAGTGAGTTTCTGTTTGCCAAACAGAATTAAATTTCTAGCACAATAATTCAAAGAAAATTTTGGATCTATACACTAAACAAGTGTGTATTTGTTTGAATAAAACACATTTTTAAGGTATAGTAAAGTCTCATGGCCATTGGTAATAGCAATAACTATCCCACTGTGGAAACCTAAAACTCAGAGCCAATGACTGTAAATACTTTATATAGACTGACTCATTTTAGTTATGTTGGTATCCCCATGTCTTGAAGTTACTGTTGATGTGATGGAACATCATGACCAGAAGCAACTTGGGTGGGAAAGGGTTTTTGTTTTGTTATGTTTGCTTTACGTATCCTGAATCACAGTCCACTAAGGGAAGCCAAGGCAGGAACTCCAACTGGGTGGAAACTTGGAGGCAGAAGCTGATGCAGAGGCCGTGGAGGAGTGCTGCTTACTGGTCTGCTTCCCATGACTTGCTCAGCCTGATTTCTTACAGAACCCAGAACCACCTTACCATGGTTGTTCCAACCCACAATTGAATGGGCCCTTCTCTGTCAATCACCAATTAAGACCGCACTATAGGCCTGCCTACAGCCAGATATTATGGAGGCATTTTCTCAATTGAAGTTCCCTCCTCTCAGATGACTAACACTTGTGTCAAGTTGACATAAAACCAGCCATGACACTTCATTACATACACACCATTACAGCAAAAAAATAATGAAAGTGAACTAACTCACTTTAGGCATGTAGCTGGGTCAGGGATCCTAATCCAGGCATGCTTAATTCCAATATTCAAGTGCTGCATAGCTTTGCTGCATCACATTTCAATTGCAAAGATGCTCTACTTTCCTCTTATGTCAATCAAACTGTTTTTGAAAACCATGTAGGTAGAGAATATTTGAATGTTGGATAAGGAAGGAATCTTAGGAAAGGATTCAAATTAACAGCAATGCTACCAACATGCCTGGAAAAATTATACATGTGAGCAGAACCTTTTTTGTAGCTATTTTGTACAAATTGTTGAGATATATAGAATGCCATCTATAAAGGCCTCGTTTACCAATCACTATATTATCCCTATAGGTCAAAATGTCTCAGATTTGCAAGTATTGCTATTTTAGGGCTTATTAATTCTTTGTTGCAGAATTCCTATGCCCTAAAGGATGTTCAATGCTATTCTATTATGCTATAGGGGTCAAAACCATGAGAAGTACCCTGTCATACACAGGCCATCTAACTTTCTCCTTTCTACAGAATTGCACCAAAGCCAATACTGCCAAAGCTCTCTCTTGAGCTGCACTAAATGGGAGAAGGTTCTTATGAAGCAAAAACTTATAGCAAAATAACTGTAGTGACAACAGCATGGAGGTTGAAATGAAAGGTTTGTTCCCAAGGCCAAGAGCCACTGCTTAGTGGCTATAGATGAGCATAAGTTATTTCTTAATAACTTTCAGAAAGACCTATTGAAAACTCTATTGTAGAGTTCTTAAGAGTGTGGGTTTTAGAACCTGGCAAAACTGGGCTTGAATTGGGAACTTTCTGTCTCATGACTTTAGGAATGTTTCTCTGTCTCTACACATTCATATCCTCATCACTGTAGCCTACATACCAATTCCTCTGCTGTGGGCTCTCTCCTTCCTTATTCTCTAATTGCCAGCCTATTACATCTATCTCAGGTCTTGGGGACTTTCAAATCCACTCTTGTTAGCTAAAGACCCTTTGCTTATCTGCATTTTAGAGTACTCTTTAATCCAACCAATTCTTCCTGAGCAATCAATTGCAACATTTCTTTTATTCTACTCCCAATTAGTCCCTTCATCTATGGTTCTACAGAAGTGCACCCTGGACCCCTATAGTTATCAGAATGAAGACAAATTCCTTATCATCAACTATGGGAGCTTGGCAAGTTGTAATATTTTTAAAAGTGGATCTAAAACTTGTTCTCCAACTTCATATCCTGTCCAACCTGAAAGCCTACTAGGTACTCTGTAGCAATACCAATATTCTCACTGCTCTATCAGCTCACCACTTTTTAATATTTTTTAAGCTTTTAACAAGCTATTTTCTTCACCTCAAAAGGTACATGTGTCTCAATCCAACCCTGATTTACCTCCTAATTTTGATTTATGTGTTGATACTTTGAGCAAACGACCTCAAGGCAGTCAGTCAGTCCTCTTTATTCCCTAATGTTGTTTATGCATTTTCTCACATCATTTTTTAGCCATAGAATATCATCTATCAAAATGTCTCACACATATTTAGTTGTATGTTCATTTTTCCTACGTCCCTGATTATAGTGCTTATGAGACCTTTTGGAAATGTAAAGATCAAAGTGCCATTCCTCTGTTTTGAAGAACACCATGCTATTCTTTCAGTGGCTTCTGTCCTTCACCAGTTTCAAGGGAAACTGACCCCAACTCCATTTTTATAAGTGGCTTGAAAGGCTTAAGGTTAATAAAAGTCCCTTTCACATGGACCTATAGAGCAACACAGGCAGCAAATGCCTAGACTAGGAAACCTTTGGCTGTAGGGATCAGTCTGTGGTGGCACATCATCCAACCTTGGCTAATGAGACATGAGGGGAAGGAGCTTGTCTGGACAGAGATTTCTTTTTCACACCTGCAAGAGGGCTTAAGAGGCGGCCTCACAGGCACAAATGTCCTCTTGCTGCCATCTCTCTATACCCTGAGCTCTGGAAGTTCACATGGATGATAAGAGAGCTAAGAACACTGTGGAGAAGACTTTGATCTCTGTTGAACAATTCCTGACCTCTTCCCTACCCTGAGCTAGTAATTTCTTTGACTGTTTCAACCTGCATAGGTTTTATATTCCTCCAGGCCAAATGGATCTTGACAAATCCAAGGAATCAGTCAGTAGTCTCCCTGTCACTGAAATTCCAAACTGGGTTTTTGCTTCATTTCGTTCTCTTGTTTGTTTGTTTGTTTGTTTGTTTGTTTGTTTGTTTGGAGTATCTAAGTTAGCCCAAGCTAAACTGGAACTCACTGTGAAGTCTGACCATGGACTCACATTGGCCACCCAATTTAGGGTCTTCCTGAGTGCTGGGATCATATCATATGCCTAAGCCACCATGCCTTGCTATTTTCTTGGTTTTTACTTAGAGTTTGTTTCTTGTGACCTACTTTAAGAATATATGTCAAGGTTTAAAAACAGCACATATTTGTGTGTTTTCTATCCCGGAAACCAGAAGTATGCATTTCACTGGGCTAAAACCAAGATGTCAGCAGAAATTCCAGTTCATTCTGGAATTTCTAGGAGAGAATCTGGGTTTTTCCCGCTCCTGAAGGCTGCCAGTTTTCTCTAGCTACGTACGACCTCTTCCTAGCATCACTGTGACCTCCTGTTTCTGTTGTCAAATGCCCCATCTTCTCTTACAGTAAAATTCTCTCTGGCTCTCTCTTATGTGAACACCATAATCACATTTAGGGCCAACCCACATAATTCAGGATAGTCATTCCTTACCTTGCTCACATCTGCAAAGCCCTGTTTTCATAGAAGTCAATGCTCATGGGGTCCTGTAATTAGAACCTGAATGTCTCTGAGGGCTACTGCTTAGCTTACCACATTTGCCTAATCTATGAAAATCAAAATTTCAAAAGTATTCAAAAGCTTAGAGTATGTGATAAATAGCTCCAATACTCCTTTATTCATTTGTTTATATGTCTGTGTGTGGGGGGAATATGTGTGCATGTCTGTGCTCATGCATGTGTTTGTGTGTGTGTGTGTGCACATGCCCATATATACACAGAAGCCAGAGTAGGACATTGGGGGTCTCACTTTATCACTCTGACTTATTCCCTTGTGATAAGGTATCTATCTGAACCTGGAGCTAGGTTGGAGACAAGCGAGCCACAGTAATTTTTTTATCTCTGTCCCTACCAGTGCTGGAATGACAGGCACACATGCAGCCATGCTCAGTGTTTTACTTCAGTACTGGAGACTTAAATTTGGGTCCTCATTCTTTTTTTTTTTTTGGCTTTTTCGAGACAGGGTTTCTCTGTGTAGCTTTGCGCCTTTCCTGGAACTCACTTGGTAGCCCAGGCTGGCCTTGAACTCACAGAGATCCGCCTGGCTCTGCCTCCCGAGTGCTGGGATTAAAGGCGTGCGCCACCACCGCCCGGCTGGGTCCTCATTCTTACCCAACATGAGATCTCATCTGCTAAGCCATCCTCTTAGCCCCTAATACCTTTACCTTTAAAATGAAGAGGCTAAGACCCAAGTAGGATGATGTTAGAAATAGAGACCTGGAGTCTAAGACATGCACCCTTGCTAGATTTTCTTGATCCCATTGTGTTTTAATACAGAATCTGTAATCTAGTTTTCATCAATGTCTGACATTAGAACAAAAATCCACATTTTTTCCCTATAATATGACAAAAGTAACTTCAAAAACAGTAGTTTAAATTGATCCTAACCTCTCTGGAAATCTGACCCAAACTAGTTTCTGGGTTGCTTTTACTGATAATTTCTCCAGTAATGTTGCATACATTTTCCAGTTTTTACCAGCTTAGTCAATAACAGCCTGAGAATCCCATTATACAATATACTGAATCGAGCTAAGTAATTTCATCATCCTGTATTCTTGCAGTTTTGTTTATTTCAGCTTGAATGTCCATTGGACATAATGATGTTCTCAACAGCAGCAAATCTATTTTCAATGGACTAACCACTCTGGATCCTTCAGCTCCTTCAAAGCACCTCATCTTTTCAAACATACTGATCTACCATTGCACATCTTCAGAAAAAAAAAAATGTTTAGAATGCCTGGTAAGCAGGGCTGTGATTTCCTCCATAATTACACCATTAGGCTTCATTTTCTACAAATCTTGCAAATCATTTGTGTCATATTTTAGTTTGAGTCAGCATCAAGGTATGTGTGATTCAAAGATGAGTAAGCTGCTTTTCTCTATTATATTCCAAGTCTGTTGTATGCCTTTTAAAATTGGTATCATCACCAAACCTCTCCCTGTAGTTACCAGTTAGTCAAAATGTATAAGTTCACTGAATTATTTGAAAACAAATCAATACAAACTAGGCAAAAGTTATGGTTTTCACAGGTCTTTTTTCTCTTACATAAAATAAGCTCAAAAAATTCTCTATGAGAAGGGAAACATTTCTTGTCCTTATTAGTCATTGTTGGTGGGCCTAGAGAATGGTTCTTATGGAAAATTTGTAAATTTTCATTCCAAAGTTACCTTTTTGTCTTCTGCAGATATAGAGTAAGAAAAATCATAATATATAGTTTCTTTAAAACCCTAGTTTCTATTATTATAGGGGTAATCAAGTTCACATTACATTTAGTCTTTATAATATCCCTATAAAATGAACTCCATTATTCTTGTTTTATGGAAGAGAAAGCTTGTTTTTAGGATAAGGAATTCGACCAAGGTCATGGCACCAGGTTCCTTTGTATGCATAGCCAACAGTTTTAGAATGTAGTGGCTTACAGTGCTTTTTAACTTCTCATATTCCTGGGCTTAGTTCTTTTTTTCTGCTGGTTCCTCTGAATCCCTCCCTGTAGTTGATGATACAGAATAATGGGCTGTGAGTAATGCTCAGCCTCAAGAGCTCATATCTGGGTTCTGCACAGGTTAAAGGCCATCTTGCCCTAGATATACAAGATCTCATCATATCCTTGTCACATATATGAATGTTTCATCAGTCAAAGCAAAACTTAATGTTAAATGGAGAAATACCTAAGTGTGAGGATCCTGGGAGTCGTGATTTATTGGGGGACCATTGGATCTGCACCATATCCCAATTACGTGGCAAGTATGAGAAGATCCTGTAGTCCTTTATAGAAGTGGAAATATAAAATGAATCACATGCATGGTAGTTCATAATTTATTGATCATATTTCAGTGACTAATATTTTGTGCTTTTTTGGAATAAATCTTTCCCTTTCCTGATTGTCAAGTAAATATGATAAAAGAGTAGATATAATTTCACTGTTCTGGTTTTAGTCAAACTTTCTACTGTTAAGAATGCCTTCTAGCAAGAACAGTTATATTCTGAGAAGCTACTACTTCTCTGGAGTTCTGAGTTTGTGTCCCCAGGCAGATAGGCTCATTAATTCGCTCTAAATAGCTCAGTGGCTGAGTCGGGGCTCTTCCATATTGAATTAGACTCTGATACATTTCATTCCAGGCTTCATTTCTTCTGAAACCATAAACCCCAGACTTCTTACCTTTCTTCTAGTCTTATCATATGCTAACATAGAGAAGGAAACATTCAAGAATCCCATGAAAACACAAAACTGGAAGCTGTGATATATATGCAAAACCTATAGGGTAAACAAATAAAAATAAATAAATAAAAGTAAAAATAAAAATAGAATTTTAAAAAAGAAAAGGAGGAGGAAAATCAAAACAAATAAGTTCTGGCACTACATTATGAGACATAGAACCCCAAAGATGCTGTTGAGGTCATTTTCTGTTGGCCAACTCCTGCTGGGCATGCAGCCAACCCTTAGGAATAGTTTTTTGCCTAGTGAGAGTTCCTTGGAGAAAACTAGTTTTTCATTTACAAACGGTTATCAATTAGAGTCAGTTTCTGGGTTAGGGATGGGGTCGTGTCCACTTCTTCTTTCTGCTTTAGGATCCCATTTGGTGCAGACCTATGCAGTCCTATGTATGCTACCTTAATTTTGGTGAGTTCATATATGCTTAGGTCCTGCTGTGTTTAGAGAGCCTTGTTTCCTTGGTGTCCTTCATTCTCTCTGGCTCTTACCCTTTCTGCCTCCTGTTCCACAGGGTTCCATGAGCCCTGAGAGGGGGGATTTAATGGAGATATCCTGTGTAGGACTGAGTGTTCTGAGGCCTCTCAGTACCTGCATATTATCTGACTTTGGGTCTCTGTGTTTATTCCTACTGCAGGTGACCTCTACTTCTCAAGGCAATCAGAAAGTCACTAGTTACTCAGTCTTTCCGTTTTCCCTCTTTGATCCAGAATGTCATCAATGGATAATAGTAAAAGGCCAAAACAGAAGATTTTAGTTTTTACTCCTGGATCCTAAGTGTCCATTAGAACCTGTCTGTACCTCAGCTTCTTAGCTGTAAAACAAGGATGTCAGATTCGATGAGAAAGAACATTGCAGTAATCCTGTTCCTTTTGAATGTTCAGCACGCAAAACTGAGTAAGCTCAGCTATAGTCACTGACAGCTGTTGGCAGCATCAATGGTCATCTTTCATCAGAGCATGTTTGCAGTGTGCTACAACGTAGATCTAGATTGTCCCCAATCTCTGTGTATTAAAGGCTTGGTCCCTAGCCTACTGTTAGGATGTAGTGGACTCTTTAAGAGGTGGCTTGTAGTGGGATGTCTTCGGGTTATTTAGGGGCATACCCTTGAAGGGAATTGTGGGATGCCACTCCCTTCTTCCTCTTTTCTCTCTCTTTCTGCCATGAAGTGAGCAGCTGGTCCCTTCTTTACACTTTCACTATGATGCATTGCTTTGCCCCAGCTATCAAAGCAACAATTATAGGCAAGAACCTTGGAAATTAAAAGCCCAAATCAAACATTATCCTTACAAGTTGGTTATCTCAGCAACTTGCTAGTTTAGTGGAAAACTAACTATCTGTGTTGGGTTTAATTTTGAATGTTTCTGTGGATATCATTAATCTCTAATATTTGATGATTGAAAGGAGAGTTGAAAGCATGCGTACTGTATACACTACACCAAAGCAGTGAGTACTTGTGAGGGGGCAGCTAAGAGAGGAGGAAGAAGGTGGAAGAAACTTCAAGATATATGTGCAAAAAATTCTCTCCCTCTAATCAACTGCCCTACACATTTTAATACATTTTCAATATTCATCTAGATTAGTATCAGTTGTCATTTATCTCTTATGGTTCTGTTTGTTTAAATTACTTCATGTATGCCACAGAAGATACAGGTGTTGGCATGCACAAACAGAGGACAGGCCTATTTTCCCAAAATATACTGGGACTCACAGTATAATAAGCTTTAAAGCTGCTCTCACAGTCTCCTTTCACACCCTTCCCTCAGCTTGCTTCTCAATTCCAGACACACCAGCTTCACTGTAATACCTGTAATAAGTGACTAGCATTGGTTCATGCTCCCTATATCTGGGTGTCTTTGGTAACTAAGGGAGGTGTAATGCAATGGCCTGTAACCACTGAGTGCTGATCTGAATTTCCTCTATAAACCAGAGCCTTTCCTTTGCCCCAGTCACTAACATCTTGTCTCCACTTTTGAGCATTCCTTATTTTCTTTCATCTCCTTTGGCATTCTCTGTGAAATATGCCAACATTTAATATACTAAATATCACATTGCTTTTGAAAACAATCGCTCTTCTGCTCCCAGAGACAGGAGTGCTGCTACTTTGTACTCAGTGCTTTTGTTCTGAAGATGAATGAATAGAACAGTAAAAAAGTTGTAGGGAAAACATGCCTTTGTCTTCTCATGGCTCCAGAAAACCCCGTGGAAGAGGAGTCAGGAAGATTATAGGAGTCATGGGGGACGAGAACATCAAGTAAACAAGGCCCTGTAAACACAGCAGGAAGGATGCACATATGAACTCACTCACAGAGACTGTGGCAGCAACACAAGACCTGTACAGGTCTGCAACAGATGGGGGTCCCAGGGCTGAGAGTGGACATGAACATGGGTCGACACCCCATCTCCAACTGACAACCACTCCCAGATGAAAAATTAGTTTTCTCCAATGGAATCTCACTGGTACACAAACTACTCTTAAGGGCAGGCACCATGCCCAACAACAGATGGTCAACACAAAACACAAAATGAACTCAAAGGTCTTTGTTGGAGCTTTTTTTTCCCCTCTCTTTTTTTCTCATAATACTTTTTTCTGGGCATTTTTTTTTTCTTACCCTACAGATCTTTTGCTTTTATATTATGGTTTCCGATTTTGTGATTTTATAGGATTTCTGTTTGCAAATATGTATATATCTGTAGATATGTGTTTCTTGTGCTTCTTTTTTGTTGGCTCTTTGTTTTTCTTTGTTTGTTTTGTCTTATTCAAGCTTTATTTTATTTTATTTTATTAATTTTATCTTATTTTATTATTTTTTGAAGGTGTCTTTCTGTTTGTTTTCTAATGAAAGAGATCAAGAAAGGATGTGGATTTGGGTGGGTGGGGAGGTAGGGGGATCTGAGAGGAGTTGGGAGAGATGGAACCATGATCAGAATATATTTGTGGTGATTTGAAAGAAAATGGCCCCAAAGGGCTTAGCACTATTAGGAGGCATGGACTTGTTGGAGTGGGTGTGGCCTTGTTGGAGGAAGTGTGTCACTGTGGGGGTGGTCTTTGAGATCTCTTATGCTCAAGTTACTCCCAGTGTCACAGAACTTCCTGTTCTCTAAGTATTACCATGTAACAGCTCCTTCTCCAGCACCATGTCTGCCTGCACACCTCCATGCTCCCCCTCATAATGATAATGGACTAAACCGCTGAAAATGTAAGACACCCTAATTAATTGTTTTTCCTTGTAAGAGTTGCTGTGGTCATGGTGTCTCTTCACAGCAATAGAAACCCTAAAACAATATTGTATGAAAATATCTATTTTCAATAAAAAGAAAATTCCAGGGTCTGTGGAATCATCAATACCTGCTGCCAGCAGTCTGCTGTCTCTTCAGAACTGGGTAGAAGTTTGTTCTATAATTCAAAGTCAAAACACAGGAAAAGAACACTTGATGGGACTTAAGTCACATGTGGTCCAGCCTCCAGGCAGGGGCCAGTGGGAATGACAAGTGCATGTCACTGCTGCTAAGAACTCACCCTAACAATTTAGAAAGCATAAAAAGTGCAGCAGGATGACACTGGCAGATCTCAATGTGCATGTGACCTTCATATTTGGGGGAAATATGCCTATCATAATATATACACAAGGAAGAGAAATAATGTCTTCATTTAAAATTGACAAGGGTTGATTCAGACTTCATATTTAGGGCAGATGTATCTGGGAACTGAAAAACCAAACCCACTCAATCACTATTACTTTAAATACAAAATAAAATTAATGGATATAACTTTAGAAATTTAATCTATTTATAAATTGAGCATCTATGATTTAAAAGAATATTAGAGATAAAAGGAAGCATTTTGGGCTCAGAAGAATAGAATGATGAGTTGGAGAAATGGATAATAAATATTAACTAACTTGTAATTAGTATTGCCTGAAAAGCACTAGTAAATACCTCACAACAATTAGTATGTTGACTATATACTAAAGGGTAAAATGATTGTTCCTACTTTGTGGACAATAAAATAGATTCACTGTGACTAAGAAAAAATTGAATCACAGTAGCCAGTAAACAGAATATCATAATATGTGTCTATGTAGTCTGACTATGAACAATAGTCATAGCAGTACACTACAAAGAGCAGCACTTGCCCTAAGAGGCTCTGTGTCCATTCCTTGATGTGTCATTGATGTATCCATAGACACATTCACTTGTTCATTTCCTCATTCATTCAAGGAATACTTACTTGTTAATCATTCACAATGTGCCAATTTCAGGTTAGGAGAACAGCAAGTCAGAGACAGTCTTTGTCCACTTCAAGCTCGAGTTTGAAAGAGGAGAAGGCATGAAATTTGACAAATCACTTCTCCATGATTCATGGAACATTGTACATAAGAGGACAAAAAGAAGAATATAAGATCTGAAGACGTGGAAATGTGCAAGAAACAGACATCTTATCAAGAAGACATAGCCATTGCACACACTAACTGTCTACAGCTATGGTTATCTGCACAAGACTGGCACAAGTCAAGTCTCATAAACATTTCATAAGGGGTGAAGAGGGGCCCATGAAACCCTATCACTCCCAGAAGGACTATAGGTAATTAATGTTTGTTGGGGGTGGGGCATCACTTTCCTCAGTATTGTAGTCATAGGTAAATTGTCCTTGCTCCATTGAATAACTTCCTATTCAACCTGCTCAGGCAGGTTACTGTTGCTAGAGTTTTCCTGCCTGGCCCACGGTCAGGATAAATCTCTTTCACCTGCCAGTCCCACAGCCGCTCAGACCCAACCAAGTAAACACAGAGACTTATATTGCTTACAAACTGTATGGCCATGGCAGGCTTCTTGCTAACTGTTCTTATATCTTATATTAATCCATTTCTATAAATCTATACCTTGCCACGTGGCTCATGGCTTACCAGTATCTTTACATGCTGCTTGTCCTGGCGGTGGCTGGCAGTGACTCCCTCCGCCTTCCTGTTCTTTTAATTCTCTCTGTTAGTCCCGCCTATACTTCCTGCCTAGCCACTGGCCAATCAGTGTTTTATTAGCAACACATTTGCCATACAGAACATCCCACAGCAGGTTACTGTAATTAAACTAAGTAAGTTACATATAAAAAGAAGACATGAATGGAGGGACTTCATTGAGTAGATGGGTGCCACTGGGAGAAGAAGAAAAATGAAGGAGAGAAATAGGGGGTGAAAATAAATAAAATATATTACACAAAAATTTGAAATTGTCAAACAATAAAAAATGAAATATGTATGAATATAATTTCAGGTAATATAAAGTAATAACTAGAACAGAAATTCAAAATGTGTGCAAGTGTGTGTTTCAATTTTCACTTCATAATTATTTTTTCCTTGCATTCTTAGACAAAAATCGGCAGGGAAGGCCATAAAAAATGCCTGTAGACCTTGTTGAGTTTTCAGTGTTTCTCTCCTTGACTCCCAGCATTCTTCTCTCTAGCCAAACACTAGTAAATCTACAGCTGCACAGACTTATAAAAGATCATTGGAAACCACAGTGTAAGCCAAGTGGGAGGCTGAATAAATTATCCAGGTAATTTGGGCAGAAATATTTCCTGCTGAGGCCTGAATATTTGCCTAAAGTACTTAGTTTGAAAAATGATTGAGGTAATTGTTCAAGCCTTGATTTTGCTTTGGAAATTATCTGTTCTTGAGCAAAGGGCATGCATTTCAGTTCCTTTCTAGTTGAGTTATGGTATAGACACTGGATTGTGAGTCCCTGGCCTTCTCATGGTTATAGTTAGTTTAAGATTATTTATTCATTAACCCAAGCAGTATTATCTGGTATCTACTATGCCAACTTATAACACAAATTCTTCTGTCATTGTTGAATTATGGCCCTGTCTTCATATTAGAAAAGTTGTCTGCTGCAATCTAGAAGTTAATTACTTGCTAATTACATTATCTATTCTCCTTCTTCATAGCCTTGAAAGTAATATTACATACAGAAAACAACAACTGGGCAGTGGTGGCGTATGTCTTTAATCCCAGCACTTGGGAGGCAGAGCCAGGAGGATCTCTATGAGTTTGAGACCAGCCTGATATACAGAAGGAGATCCAGGACAGGCACCAAAACTGCACAGAGAAACCCTGTCTCAAAAAAAGAAAGAAAGAAAGAAAGGAAGGAAGGAAGAAAGAAAGAA
>CABHPQ010161261.1:4395-44579 GCA_902168405.1 Peromyscus aztecus | reverse complement strand
AGGAGGAGAAGGAGAAGGAGAGGATCTGATGTCAGATTCTAATTTATCTGGCCTTTTTAGACTACTGGCTAAAATGTTGCTTCTTGCTGTTTGCGTCTGTGGATTTCAGGAGAGCTTTGTTCTGAGAGAGAGGCTGCTGTCCAGCAATTTCATCTGAGAGTAAAGCCTTGGAAGGAAGCTTAGATGATGTTAAGGGGGAGGGGAAACAGCAGGATGGTAATGGGAGGAGGTGAAACTTCTCATCCTTCAGGGAAGTATCATAAGCTCAGGAAACAAACAACTCCATAGCTTCAGGAAATTGCCGAAACTGGCCAGATTCACCAGCCCCTTCCCTTTGGAAGCGTATTTAAGCCACGGGGACTGATAGCTGAGAGATACTTCCAGACAAGGCGAGCTTCCTGGAAAAGCCAGATCAGCTGAGCTCAGCCTGGAAAACACCAGTGAGCTGTCTGCAGGGTGTGCGCTGCACTCCAGGTTTCCAAATTTCATGAAGTGCCACTCATGTTTGGTGTCGCAGCTGGCTTTGAGTCATTTCTGTTCCTGTAAATAATCCCTGACCCATATCCCTATAAGAAATCCTATGTTGATTAGTTTTTTGGTCAACATGACATAAACTGGAGTCACCTTAGAAGAAGGAACATCAGTTAAGGAGCTATCTCCATCTGGTTGGCCTGTGGGTTTGTATGTGGGATATTTTCTTGATTGGTGGTTACTAGGGGAAAGCCTAGCACGCTATAGGCAATGTTACACCATGGCAAATAGCCCCGGGTTATATAAGAAAGCAAGCTAAGTAAGCCATAATGAATAAGCCAGTTAGTAACATTCCCCCTTGGTATCTGCTTCAGTTCCTGCCTTGAATTCTTGCCCTGACTTCCCTCAGTGATGAACTGTGGCTTGGAAGTTGTAAAATGAAATAAACCCTTTCCTCCCCCAATTTGCTTTTGGTCATGGTATTTATCACAGCAATAGAAAATAAGCTATACAAATCCTAATAAACTCATTGGTCCACCTGGTTGGACTTCAGTGGTTTCCAGCCTCACTTTGGTTTGTCCTCTGTTCCCGATCTGAAGTAAGTAGACATTTGTCCATGTCTTCCCCCAAACAGTGTCATAAAACAAAAGCATGCTAAGTATTACTTATTTATCAGCTCTGGCATTTGGATAGCCAGAGTTAGTAACGCCAGGACAATAGTTGGTCTGATTGACTTTAAAAAAATTAAGAAGTTCAAATCAGAAATATTAATATGGAGTATCAGTGGTTAGCTGTGCTGAGGGGAGTACAATGAGACATGATCAAGAAACTATAAAGCCCTCACAGCAGCAGGGAGTCACTGGCCACCAGGAGTAAATAAAACCCATTGAGATAAAAGGAATGGCATCGTCCACTGGGTAACTGGAATGCACAGCTGTCCTTACAGAGGAGTACCGCAGAGGTGGAGCTGAGTTTGGGTCTGGGCTCTGCCTCTTGCTGACTGTTATCTTGAGAGGATAAATTTACCTCTCGGAGGTTCAGTTTCCTTATCAGTGAGATGGGGATAATAATAGCAACAATCTCATGGGGTTATTGTAAGAAAGCACTGAATGAGGCCATGTGGATTAAGTTCTTAGGCTGCATCGTGGATGGTAGCAGTTTTCATTAGCGTCTCAAGGAATTGTTATGTCTAAACTATAAAAATACGTGATGTGCTTTGTTCGTGGTGGAAGGTTCTGGTATGCTAAATAAATGAAGGTTATTACTTATAGCAAGGAAATGTCAGGTAGTTAAAAATGACACTGAAGAAATCGATTTTATAACTCGGAAAAGTCCAGTTATTGGATTTTGCAAATAAGTTAATTATGTACACGTTCATGGGCAGAAGAAGTAAGATCACATCTTGTAATGGTTGAACCTGAAGATTCTGAAGCTGAATCTTCTGGCTTTCCTTTTTGTGTTACCATTTATTATGTAGCTTTGGGCAAGTTGCTTCAGGTCTCTGTATCTCAAAGTCCTCATCTTTTAAAAGGATTGTAAGTACCTCATATGTAGGATTGTTGGCAATGTGAATGGTGTTAATACAAGTAAAGGGTGTGTCTATTGCTTGGCACAACAAATGTTATATAATATTTAAGGACTTCATGAGCTGCCTGTGGAGTGTGTGTGTGTGTGTGTGTGTGTGTGTGTGTGTGTGTGTGTGTGCCAAAGGACAGCCTCAGAAGTTGTTCCTGATCTGCTGTCCACAAAGTCTCTTAATGTTTTGAAGTTCACCAGGTAGGGTAGGCTGGTTGGCCACCAACTCCAGGGATTTGCCCAGCTCTGCCTCTTCAATGCTAGGATTACAAATGTGTGGTACAGGCCTTTGTGTTTGTTTTGCTTTGGTTTTAATGTGGATTCAGAGAATCCAACTCAGGTCTTTGTGCTTTCAAGGCAAGCACTTTACCAATTGAGCTATATCTCCAGCCACACAGGAAATTTGTTCCTAATTGTCTTAATCCTTTTAGATCTACAGATATATTCTATATCCATGTAGGTAAATGAAAAGGACCAGAATGCATCACTCCAAACATTCCATATTTGTATGAAGATTATTTTAAGCTAAAGTCTTCAAGAGTCCACAGATGCAAAAGTCATGGCCATGCAAAACTTGGTAGTCTTCCTTCTTCTGACTAAAGGAGCCAACTCCTAGAAAATAAGACAGCTGTGAATGCTCTTCAGGATCAATCTGCTTCCAAAGAGGAAATGACATCTACCCTAAATCCCTGCTCTAGGCAAGTGTTATTGGCACAAAAGCAATAAAACATAGTTTTACAAACATGTCAATTCTCTTGACAGCCCACTTATCTTTCCAAAAAGCCATTCATTTCTCATTAGTGCCCTTTTTTTCTCCAATACTTAAATGATCTAAAGCAGCTGTTCTCAACATCTGGGTCTGGACCCCTTTGGAGGATGAATGACCCTTTCACAAGGGTCAACTAAGACCATCAGAAAGCACAGATATTTACATATTATTCATAACAGTAGCAAAATTACAGTTATGAAGTGGTAATGAAAATAACTTTATTGTTGGGGGTCACCACAACATAAGGAACTGTATTAAACATCACAGCATTAGGAAGGTTGAGAACCACTGGTCTAAAGTCTCCAATTCTAGCCATCTTCAAGTTACTTGTCATTGAGATCTCATATGTAGTCTGTCACACAGTAAATGAACTGTCTTGTTTTTCTTTCTGACCATCTTCCTCCTGGGGGAGCAACATCATTTACAATGAGAAGGTATGAATCAAAATAAGAAAAACAACCTAAAAAAAGAGTACAGTAGTGTCTAGGAAATTTAGTAGGTCAAAACCCATGTTCCATAACCTGTTTTGATTTTTACAGATTATGTATGATAAGAGATCGTGTGGTTTCATGCCTGGATCCAGATGAGATCATAGCCCTGGCTCAAAGGCATCCCTCCAAGGCTAGCTGTTCAGAGTTGGGAAAGAAGGTAATGAATGCCAGTCATTGTTCAATGTCCTTTGTTCTATTTGAAGAATTTTCAGAATCTTAAACTCCAGCACATTTAGATACAAATTCAAAACTACATTTGAAGCCAGGTAAACTGTTAGGATTTTCATTGGGGTACGTCCTTCCAGGTTTTGTCCACCCACCAAGTTGCCTAATCCTAGTTTTAGATCTCCAGCGTAGAGACTGATTCATCACCTCTGATGTGGGTGGAAGGATTTTCATTTTACAAGCTCCGGGATTATTCACAGGCATGTTGCATAATTATAAGGATGATGCTAATAATAATGATAAAACGGATAAAGGCATTAAAAGTTCTTGCATTTCTTCAGTGTAAGAAACATTAAATATTTTTTTCTTTCAAACGTTGAAACTTTTGCTTAAAACAAGCAACTCAAATCTTTTCACCTTCACTACCTTGTAAGATTTTCATGAAAATCTTTTTATCTCCCCCACCTTTAAACTCTTTATGAAAATGTTTTAATCCCCCTGCCTGGTGAAATGTTTGTTTACACCAAGGCCCTGCCTCATTCTCTGAATGTATGAGTCTCACCACTTTCTTTCCTTCATTTCCCCTGCACCAACTCATAAAGTTATTGGGGAAAACTGTGAGGCTGGACTCCAACCAACAGAGAAAAGACACAGTTGCCACCTTCACGAGAACAAACCGAAATGCACTGCCTGCCTCTGCGTGCTTGCTCTTCCCATTTTGTGAGTAACACACCCTCTTGATCAAGGGCACAGTTTTGCCTAGCTGATGTACATTCGCTTTGTTTGTATGTCCCTATGTGGGGAAACCCAAATAAATACACATCTCAGAATACTTGTTTAAGGCTGGAAAGAAGACCCAGTAGGTAAAAACATTATCTGTTCAAGCCTGCCAAGCTGAGTTCAATCCTAAGAACCCATGTGAAAGGTCTGATACAGTGGCAAGCATATGTAATTCTAGCATCCCATGATAAGATGGGAGATGGAGACAGGGGCATCACTCAGAGGATCAGGAGGCAGCTAGCCTGGAGTGTGCAGCACAGAACTAGAAACTAAAGGAGAGACCCTGTCTCAGCAACTCCTAAGGGTTGTCCTCTGACCTCCACAGGTAGATTCTGCTGTGGAAAGAAACAGCTATCTTCTCAAAGTGTGAAAGATATGATTTATTCTGGAGCCATATGAGTGACCATGACCTGGTCACAGACATTTTGGTGTGCTCAAAAATCTAACTTTCTGATGTGGAAGCAGTTCCATAGCAAGAGAACAAAGAGAGTCATAAATTAAGGCTTTTAAAAGAACATTGGTGGAAACATCAGAGAGGCAGGCGTTACTTCAAGGTGGGAGAACCTCTCTTGTAAAATGGTGACATTTTTAGCTTTTGGGGAGGTGTTAGTTAGCGGTCTGCTAGGTTAATGGATTAAAAAGGTTTTTTATTTGTTAGGTACATGATGTTAGTCTGACATAGAGGTGGTCAAGGAACGGCTATCTAGGGGGCTAACGCTAGCCCAAGATAAAGTGTAATTAGGCTCTGGACCTGCAGTATCCCACGCTCTTTATATCAGGCAACCAGTTGTTATAGACACAGCTTCTTTCCAGAAAGTCTTGCTCACATTTCATACCCATACCCCCCCCAACACACCCTATACATACCCACACAAACAAAAATTTAAATAAAACATTTGCTTAAAAATAAAGATGTGTGTTTTTATTCTTCAAGTGTCACGTAGATTTCCTGTCTGCCAAAGTTTCATTGGCCTCTTTAAACTCTTCATCACTCACTGGGCTCCAGTTACAATTGTAGGGACGAGAAATGTAAACTACAGATGAGAAGGAGAGGTTAAGGACACCAAAGAAAGAGTCTGGTTAGACATAGTGGTTCATACTTGCAATCCCAGAACTCAGGAAGATTGAGACAGGTTGTGAATTCAAGGCTAACCTGAGCTAGAGTAAGACTCTGGGTCAAATCAACCAATCAACTAATTGATCAATAAAAACAAAAGACAATTTCTATGAATCAGTAGGCTAAGCTCCTTATAAAATGGAGGCCATGGACCAAGAGCTGGCTTATGTCCTTCAAATACTTTAGATGCTTCATTGCTTGGCACTGTGAAAGCAATTTTTTGACTGTGATAAAAAGTTTTATTGTGAGTCAGTGAATATGTTTGTTCACCTGTTTTGAAGAATTAATGAATGACTAAGGAAGTAATTAAGAAAAAAAAAACCAGCCTGTTGATTTGATAGAATGATTCAGGATATTACTTCTCAATCTGTGGTAAGTGGTTGGTTGAGAAGATCTGGACTTTGCCCAAGGCTGAAAGTCGATCAACTTCAAGAGAGCAAAGACAGGAACCTGGGCAATTTAGGACTAACAGCCCTGACCTTAGCAAGCCAAGTTTTAAAAAGAAGTCCTCTTTCTCCCCAAATCACTCAATAATTCTTTATCTTAAAGTAAGCTAAAAGTAATAGGTAATGTACACTATGAACACTGACCCCCTACAAGGCCACTGAGTTATATCATCCCCCTTTCAAATGTAAAAGGTACCAGAAGGAAAGAAAAGTTATCATGCAACAAGGAGGCAGCTCTCTCTTCCCCTTGTCTGAGCTGGTAAAATCACACTGAGTCTCATGCTGTGAAACTCACTTTCCTGGGAAACAGACTCACAGTGTTAAGTCATCTAGCTAATTCCTGAGCCACTGGAGGAGTAAATGGAGTTTGTAGAGTAGGTAACTGTTTCCAGAAAACTCCATCCAGTAAAAAAAACTGATCAACAATAGAGATACTTCCTAGTTTTGTTTTTTTTTAAACTCTATCTATCTATCTATCTATCTATCTATCTATCTATCTATCTACCTACCTACTACCTACCTACCTATTATTTTTTTTTCTAATTTTTGAGAGAGACTCTTAAGTAGCTCAGGCTGTCCTTGAACTCTTGATTTTCCTTCCTCAGTCTCCCAAGTGCTGGGATTCTAGGTGTGAGTCATGGTGCCTGGCTCTCTTTTCTTTCTAAATTAAGAAATGTAATTGAAATTTCTTGCCTCTGATATGTTGACAGCTCACAAATTAGGATATATAAACCATAAACTCCAATGACCAGGGACCTTTGAATATGACATGGCCTCTTTGTCTTTCCCTTAGAGCACATGATCATAATTGATGTGAATACACAGAAGATACTAACACAGAATAAAACACACCACAGGATTAAGTACGTGTTGCTTAAGTGCTAAACGACGATGTGACCTACTTTATATTTAAATGTACAATGTTGATATTTCCTAATTTAAGAGCTGGTTGACACCAGCTAATTCTCCATTTTCCCAAATTTCTTATTTACTGGAAAATTTTAAATTAATTTAAAAATTGGCAAGATTATTTAAATTGGAAATGTTTAAAATATTACATTAAAATGTGGACCAGCGCTGATGAATGCCTTAGTAGAAACAGCCTGCGGGCTTCATAAGTAATGATAACCTTGTTTGATTTGCAAACAGAAAAAATACTTAAATCTGGATATTTCTTATAAATTTATACTTATAAATAAGTATAAATATAATACTTAAAATTCTTATAAGTAAAGAAAAACAAAATTGAAGGCCAACCTGCTTGAAAACGGCCAGATGCATTATATAACTGGAGACTTTCCCCACATGATAGACAATATGGCAGCCCTATGATTACAACCAACCGGAATGCCTTTCAAGGGCTCCTTGAACCATTTCTGATTCATAGCTGCCTAGTTTGGGAAGCACTGTTTGCGTAATTGACCCCGCCCTCTTTTTTCTGTAGTATTGGAATTTAAATCTAAGCCCTTGTGTGTTCTAGGCCAGTAGCAAACATTCTACCACTGGGCCACATCTTTGTTTTTTTTTAAATTTTTTTTATTTTATTATTTGAGACAACATCTCAGTACTTTGCACAGGATGACCTGAACTCACTCTGTAGCTGAGTGAGGCTGACTTTGAACTTACTATTATTCTCCTGTTTCAGTCTCCTGAGAACCTGGGCTTACTTGCATGTACCACCAGGCTGAGTATTTAAATGAAGTCTTTAAAACTGTATTGTGTCTCAGTTTTTTTTTTTTTTAAGATTTATTTTATGTGCATTGATGTTTTGCCTGCATGTATGTCTGTGTGAGGGTGCCCAATCCTCTGGAACTGGAGTTACAGACAGTTGTGAACTGCCATGTGGGTGCTGGGAATTGAACCCAGGTCCTCTGGAAGAGCAGCCAATGCTCTTACTTAACCACTGAGCCATAGCTCCAGCCCCTCAGGTTTTTTCCCCTCAGTTTGCTTTTTAAAAAGAGGTAAATCAGTGTTTATTATTGCAATTTGGCCTTTGATCCTGTACTTAATTTTCAGTTAAAAGACAAAATACAGATCTATCATAAGAAAGAAAATTGCAGAAAGAAGTGGCCTTACATCCACCCTGACACAGTAGCCAGATTAAACTTTACTGATATGAATCATTTTTGATTACCACATTCCTGTACTTAATCCCTTTCCATAGGAGCCATTAGACAATGCTGGAGAACTCATGAAAAGTCTGAGTGTCTGTGAGCGCTCTACTAAACCTTTCTGGCAGAAGTCTGTACCACACAGCTTACAGGAGCCTGCCTTTCCTCATGGGGAGTTGGTTGTTGGGCAGCCAAGGTTGTCCTCTTCTGTAGACAGGACCTGATGGGAGCTTCTAACTTTGAGACCTTAGCGTCTGATTCAGACATTATTTCTTGACAGAAAATAATTCTGGAACTTATTTTTCTCACATGACTTTGTGCTAATGGACTCAGTTTGGCAAAGTGACCCTCACATGCTTCTTTAATAGTTATGATTTTAACAGGCTTTATTCTGAGATTAGTTTTCTATTTCGTATTCTAACACCATCGCTGTTTAAATTCTCTTCCTTCACCTCTAACTGACTCGTTAGTTCAGACCTGGATTGTTTTACCTGACCACCATTGTAGACTGGACAGACCTGGCAGCGAGGAGCTCCCTCGTGTGCTGTGGTATGCTCGGCAATGTCCTTGCTCTCCACCTGCCCTACAGCAAACCTCCCAGGCCTTAGGTGTGACATCAAAGCATCTTCAGGCATTGCCAAAGGTCTTTAATTTTCAGTGAAACAACGCAGTATCTTTTAGCACGAAGTGTTCCATGTGACTTCATAAAGTCGAAGCTTAAATTTAACTCTACATACCTGATGGTCTCGTGGCTGGGATCTATTGAGCCAGAGTTACTGTGTTTTACAAATTGTAGTGGATCAACTGCCTTTTTATTGTTTTGTTTCAGAGTTAATCCTCCATTGAAACAGTTACTTTTTTTTCACAGTTATAAAATGTATACGGTTCCTTTAAAACTAGATGGCATCAACAAGGCATGGAGACTCCAACTAGATGAATTGTGGTGCTTGTAGAAAACCTCTTAAATAAGCCTTTACTGTTCAGTCAGGGAGGAAGGCTTGGATAAAAAGTGAGCAGCAACCTTGGCCGTGGGGCAGGTAAATGAAAAGTTCTTTCTTCACAAATTAGTTGAAAGAATCTACAAGGGTTATTACAGGGCCACAAAAGATTTGCTTCCGAGAATGAATTTCCCAGTGGAGACAGGGTGAATGTTTTTAATTTTTCTAAGCCAATGGTAAGATGCTTAAATGTATCAGAAAACAAAGGAGAACGACAAAGATGTGACAAATGTGTCCTTACAGGGTCACAAAAGGTTTGCTTCAGAGAATGACTTTTCCGGTAGAGAAAGGGTGAGAGAAGATGCTTAAGTGTATCAGGAAACAGAAGAAATACAAAATCAAACCACACTGAGGAGGACATCAACTGCAATTTTGGTGGGTATTACAAGCATCTGTTTCCTTTAAGAGAAGAATTAACTAATTCTTAAACTCTTGGGAGGCTGGCAATGGCAACCTCAGAATAGAGGTATGTAATTCTTCTTAAGACAATCATTAAAATAACTCAAGAGGACTAAGAACATAGTTCAGTGGTTGAGCACTTGCCTAGCATGCGTGAGCCATATCAAGCAGCTTGAGATTGTTGCACTGTGTTGGATATTATTTTAAGATGTGCTATATTTGTTTATGCTGTGGAAGATTTGTTTAGTGATGCAAAGATGTGCTATACTCTTTTATGTTGCATTTGTTTAACTCTGTGAAGCTGTGTTACTTTGCCTGTCTAAAACACCTGATGGTCTAATAAAGGGCTGAATGGTCAATAGTGAGGCAGGAGAAAGGATAGGTGGGGCTAACTGGCAGAGAGAATAAACAGAAGGAGAAATCTGGGGAAAAAAAAAGAAGAAAGATCTAGGAGCAAGAGAAGGAGAAGGATTCAAGGGCCCAGCCACCCAGCTGCACAGCAAGCCACAGAGTAAGAAGTACAGAAAGGGATACAGAAATAGAGAAAGAAAAAAGCCCAGAGGCAAAAGATAGATGGGGTAATTTAAGAAAAGCTGGCAAGAAACAAGGCAACCTAAGGCTGGGCATTTGTAAATAAGAATACGCCTCCATGTGTGTTTTATTTGGGAACTGGGTGGAGGGCCCCCTAAAAGAGCAAAAACAACAACAACAACACTGTCTTTACATGGGTATGTGCAAAAGTGTGGAAAGGGATGTTTAACTCTGGAGAAGTCTAAAGCAGTACCTTTTTTTTTTAGTGTTCCCAAAGGTCTATATTTCCGGGTTACAATTTATTGTTGTATGGACTATAAATTTGGGCTTGTCTGGGATGTGAAACTGGGACCTCTCGCACCCTAAGTGAGAATCATACCCCTAGATCAACGAGCCACCTAAAGCAGTACTTTTAAGAGAAAATGTCAATAATTGCTACTATACAGAGCACATAAAATGTTTACAATATTTAAGGGATTTAGCATATTAGCATATTTGACAAAATAAATTGATGAGTCAATTTTTAGATGTATAATTCAGCAACTGGATTTAGAAACAATATTGAGACATTTAAAACAATTTAGGAATTTTTATGTGTCATAAGCCTGTTATGTCAGAAACATAGATGATCACATTTGTGTCTTTCTACATTGTCATCCTCCATTAATAACAACAAATTCACAAGATAGATCCGTTTTATTGGCAGTAATTTGCCAAAAACGTCCCCCTTTCCATGAGACAAGCATGGATTCTTTTGCTCCAATCTTAATTACTAATAGTCACTCTCAGATCACACATTGTATGTCACACATATATCCCTGCTATCAGAGAGTCTATGCAGGAATAAAGAAGCAGTCAATCTGCCGGAGCCCCTGCTGCTGCAGTGGTGGTAGACACAGGCTGCAGGGTCCGAGGGGAGCTTCAGACATGAGACATGTGACCTAGACCGCAGTGACTGGACAGGGAAAGGTAGGACCAGGAGACGGATGGATAGAAACTTGAGGTTGGCCGCATCAAGGATAGGGACTGAGCTGAGCTGGAATCTCGGGGCAATCATGAGTTCTCTTCTGTTGGTCTCTTGATGAACATGGCAGGAAGTCAGATGAACGATCTGGGGGGCATCACCATCAGTCCGGGTGAGAGGGATGCTTCCATTCCTCAGTTTGGAGCGTCTGCTAAGTCCTCAGTCTCATCTTTGTGATCTCAATACGCCCATGGGCTTGTGCAGTCCCAGTTCACAATGACCACTGTGTAGGACATCTTTCCTCCTTTCAGGAATCAACTACTTAGCCGTCAGTCTGCACCTCTCAGGTGGTGCTGGACAAACGGTGTTGCTTATGTGTCTGCCAAGATGAACAGTCATTCACCATTCTCACAGTGGAGTCAAATGTTGCCTGTAAAATGAAGTCTCTCTTGGGCAAGGCAGTTTTACCCAACACAGAAGAACTTACAGCAGGGTGCTGGCTGGTCTCTACAGCACCATCATAAGAGAGTAGGACAGTGACCACTACAGTCCAGGAAGGTGTTGGTGGAGATGGAGGAGGCTGAGTAGCAGGTATCATAATAGAGTCTGAGAGGGAGTCAGGCTTAGTGTTCCATAGCACCTCAGAGTGACTTATCGTGCATTTTATTCTTAGAAAGAAGTAGGAGAGAGGACTTTGAAGGTTCTCAATGCACAGGAATTATACTGAAACATGTGGAAACACTAATTACTCTTATTTGACCATGATATATAATACTTGTTTTGAATTATCACACAGTACTGCATGTAAATGCATGTAATTAGCACATGTCAATTAAAATTAAACATTAATAGGTTAAGTTTAATTTATTAGCTGATAGATAGGACTCTTTAAATGGCTGGGAAAAGGTATTACTTGCTAGCTATTAGTTTTGAGTATTTTGAGGATTATTTGTCCAACTAGACCCCACGACTCTCACTAATGAGTGTGCTGACCATAATGGCCACCGAACTCTAGATTTCGATTAAGAAATTTCCTAAACACAGCGTCCTATTTTGAACTCTTCCTGCTAGTCTGAGAAGTTCCTCCACCCAGCACCCCACCTTCACTTCCTTCTTTATTGGACGCCTCCACAGGCAAGAGTGCACATGACTCAGAAACCGGTTCCCCTGGCTGTAACAACGATACAGCTCTGGGATCATTACCTGGTAAGCCAATGCCTTGGTGCCATCAGCCAGTCTCTCTACAAGGTGTGTTGCTGTCAGACTGCTGGGAAAGCACTCCCGGGTGTGGAAAGAGAGGGCTCGCCACCGCCTTGGACTTCCAGGGACATTTCTTTCCGGGAAGAAATTTAATGTTAATTTAAAAAACGCCTCCAGAAGATTCACTACTGCACAGTAGAGGGGGAGCAAACCCAGGAAGGACCGGCATGGGAATCCTATATTCTGAGGTATGTCGTATTTCTGAACATAGGAATCCAAAGGGGCTGAAAAATCGCTCCTATTTTTCACATATAATTTTCTAGCCTTGTCATTATGTCTTCTTTTCAATTCTGTTTAATTTTCCTTGTGAGTATTAAGTCAGGAAGTTCCTTTGTGCTGGGATATTTAGTATTTTTTAATATTTCAGCACAAAGTTAGCTTGGAATACTAAGGTTTTAGCTAGACCTAAGTTGAGCATGATGGGATATATATTTTCTGACAGCCTAATTGCAGAGGTCATCCAAACCTTGAAAAATGGAGTTGCAGCTATACTGTGTCTCAGTTAACACTGGAGGGAGGGCAGGAGAAAGTTGTACCTAACTGGATTTTCTAAAAGTCCAAAACTTGGCAGGCTTTTCTATGGAACCTATGAACAAAGTAACTCCTTTAAGCTTGTTATGTGAAAGGAAGTTCACTGCTGGTAATTATTAATACAGACTATCAAATACACAAGAGGTGACAGGCAGTACAGCTTTGGTATTTTGATTAATTCCTTTTCATAGCTGATAGACATGACATTTTTCCCACATTGAAAGTCACTTACCAGAATCAAATACATTTGTAATGTTTCAAAGGGTGATGTCTGAACAAGAGTAGGAGAGGCACAGTGATGTTACTATTATTATTATTATTATTATTATTATTCATGACTTACTCCCTCTCTGACACAATTAACTTGCTAATCTGCATTCCATTCTCCAAGCTCAGGGGAACTTCTTTGATTTTGATCTTCGAGTATGAAGGGTAGTTGTTTGGCACCTACTTCAATGTGCATGTGTGAGCATGAATGTGACTGTGTGAGCATGGGTGTTTGAGTGTGTATGTGTGTGTGTAGGTTTGTGTGTTTCTTGACTAAATGCACAGTTTTCTCATCTCACCATTCTGGGAAGGTCTTGCTTAGTGATTTTGATCTCATAAAGAGGTCACACATATAGGAGGATGGCAAAACATACAATGTACTAAGGTTCCACTCTGGCAAATTATCTAAGTGTCAGCAAGAGAAATTTGTTTATAGTGAAGTTTCTAGGACAGCCACTCCAGAATTCTGATTCAGCTCATGTAGGATTCAGAAAACTAGTTTCAAAGAGTGGAATACCAGATAACTCTGGTGGGTGTGAGTAGTTCACTACCGTCCTGAAAGACAGAACTCTGTCTCAAGGAGGGCGTTAATTAAACCCTTATTTGCATGGAGACAACCCCAATTTCATTCAAATGCAGGTTAAGATCATGCATTTTGGCCCTCCAATTCCATGTATATGTAGATGGTCCCTCAAACAGTACTGTGAGTAGCCTGTGGTTTTTAAGTGTCTATCAGAGACCCAAGCAGTGTAATTGCCTGTCAGTTCAGTGTTGATCTGTCAAGCAGTTGTGTCAAGGCAAGTATAGGCCAGGTCAGGCATGTTTAACTACTTCCAAGCAAAAGTGAGAATAGTTTCCAAAGTGACATAAATGTTTAATTTTTCAGCTATCTCAAGGACAAAACAATAAATTGGAGTTTTCTTTTTACTTTTCTGTTGAAAATTTTTTGAAAAATTTATTTAGTTCACTGCAAAAGGAATAGGGCTGGGAAATAACATATATTAATATGACATTTTTTAATGAAAACTAAAGTATACCCATATACAAACACCACTAACGAATCTCATAGGCAATAATACAGAACTCAAGCGTGGAGTATGGTTGAAACAAATACTGTGGCTGTATTGCAAGGGAGGCAGGTTTTAGGCCCTTCCCTGTTATTTTCCCAGTAGTCTGCTTTAGGATTGGCAATCTGAAGCTCGTGAGTCATCGAGGAAATCTTAGTCACTGCAGAAATACAGTGTTTTTGCTTTTGGCAAATGGTTTCTCAATATGTAGACTCTCCCTTGGATGTCAGGGGAGAAATCTGCATTTGATACCAGGGCTGGGGGATGTAACTCAGTTGAAGAGTCCTCAGCTAGTGTGAGTTTACAAGCTGCGATGCTGTTACTGCTCACTTTCATTACAGAAGTTGTTCTGGTCACCTTACAGGGTTCCCCAGTCCTTCTGCGCATCAGCATCTCCTCGGGATCTTTGAGGCAGCCACAATGCTTTTGCCAGATGCCCAAATATTCTGAGATGGGACCCGAGCTGTGCTTTATGACACTACAGTACTTAACCAGGGTTTAGAGTCACAAAGTTCAAACGCTGACCTAATTCTCACATATTATATTAATTTCTAAACCTGAACCTCTTCTCCTGACCCTTACTTTTCAGCCAGGTCAGGCGGGTCTGTGTGTTAGTTAAGAAGGGATTTTCACCCATGTTCTAGGCACACATCCCTACAGAAGTCTAATTTTAGGAAAGCAACAGTCTAGTTAAGGAGACTCAACCATCTCCATTGGAAAAGCGCCTGGGAGCTACTTGTGGTTCTGGGCATTTGTTGTGCGGTAGGGAACGCTAAAGGGCTTCCTGGGAAATGAGCCTGAGGAGAAAACAGCACAGTCTGAAAGGCAGAAGGATAATGAGCAGGTAACCTGGAAGCAGCAGGGATGGCCTGGTGGCACATGCGAGTTGAGTTCACAGAGGGCAGTGTTCTCCACGACTGGCTCACCCAGAGACTCTGAAAATTAAAAACAAAACAAACAAGGAAAGAGAGACCGTGATAAATGAAGACCCCATCCATGGGAATAGGAAGAAGCAAAATGCTAGAGAGGTCCCCAGAAATCCACAAAGATACCTCCACAATAGACTACTATCAATGGTCCAGAGAAAGCCCGAACTGACCTACTCTGGTGATTGGATGGCCGAACACCCTAACTGTCGTGATAGAACTCTCATCCAATGACTGATGGAAGCAGATGCTGAGATCCACGGACAGGCTCCAGGTGGAGCTCTGGGAGTCCAATCAGCGAGAGAGAGAGAGAGAGAGAGAGAGAGAGAGAGAGAGAGAAAGAGAGAGAGAGAGAGAGAGAGAGAGAGAGAGAGAGAGAGAGAGAGAGAGAGAGAGAGAGAGAGAGAGAAGGGATTGTATGAGCGAGAGATGTTGAGACCATGATTGGAAAAAGCACAGGGACAAAATAGCCAAACTACTGGAAATACATGAACTATGAACCAGTAGCTGAGGAGCCCCCATGGAACTGGATCAGGCCCTCTGGATAAGTGAGACAGTCAATTAGCTTGAACTATTTAGGCAGTCCCCAGGCAGTAGGACTGGGACCTGTCCTTAGTGCATGAGCTGGCTTTTTGGAACCTGGGGCCTATGCTGAGATACTTAGCTCAGTCTGGGTGAAGGGAGGAGGGGACTGGACCTGCCTGGACTGAATTCACCAGGCTGAGCTGAATCCCCAGGGGAGACCTTGCCTTGGAGGAGGTGGGAATGGGGGGTGTATTGAGGGGAGGGGGAGCGGGAGGAGGGAGGACAGGGGAATCCGTGGCTGATATGTAAAATTAAATTAATTATAAAATTAAAACAAAACAAAACAAACAAACAAATATCTTGGCTACTTCACTCTCCTGGAAGCAGGGGGAAATGCCTGCTTACTATAATGAAAAGTATAATTCAAAAAAATAAAGCAAGGTGATGCTGCCAGAAGTGGACTAGAAAATGGTCCCTTAGGTGCAGTGGTCAAGAATCCTTCTTGTGGCTGACCCGTGTTGCTGAAACTGCCAGAGAGCTTTACAGATTCCAAGAAGAGCGAAGACCTGACAGCAGTTAAGAATATAGAATATTCAAGAACAGCTGGAATGTTCTAAGTAAAGAGAGGAGTAGTGGATGAGTTTAAGAGAAAAAACAGCTTAGGTTCAATTAATTCTGTATGTTAGTTTTTCAGCTGTGCAGAGCACCATAGCATAAGCACACAGTGAGCAAGTATTTCTCCTCTTCCTCACCTATCAGTGTATCTTCTATCTTCTTTTGTGTCTTCAATAACTTGTGGCTTTGGCCAGGCATCACCATATTCTCATATAGCCACTGTTTCTGCCCCTTCTGAGCTCACTGTTGCCAGGGTTTTATGTACATATATATATGCTGTAGATATCGCTCTGTGTAAATAAAATGCTGATTGGCCAGTAGCCAGGCAGGAAGTATAGAAGGGACAAGCAGAGAAGAGAATTCTGGGAAGCAGAAGGCTGAGGCAGAGAGACATGACAAGCAACATGTAAAGATACCGGTAAGCCACAAGCCATGTGGCAACTTATAGATTAATAGAAATGGGTTAATTTAAGATATAAGAATAGTTAGCAAGAAGCCTGAGCCATTAGGCCAAACAGTTTAAATAATATAAGTGTCTGTGTGTTTATCTTATAAGTGGACTGTCGGACTGCCGGGGCATGGCAGGACCTGGGAAGAAAAAACTCTAGCTACAAAATATATATATGATCAGTTCTTGAACTCTTTTGCTTATGGTTCTTTCTCTACCTTTGTGTCATTTTGTCTCTGCTACTCCAAATCTACTTCCAAATTCTCAAAACACAATTTCACATTTCTTCTGTTCTCTGAAGTTATCCTCAGTGACCTTAAAATCTACAAGAAGTCTTCCTTTTCCTTTTTGGTCTCTATCTTGGCACCCAATCTGTCCAGTATGACTACTCAAATTTTCTTTCTTGGACAAAGTTCATCGGTAATATCTCTTATCATATTTGTGTGTGTGTGCGTGTGTATGTATGTGTATGCATGTATGTGTGTGCGCATGCATGTGTGTGTGTGTGTGTTATATGATGCATGTGCATGAGAAGACCAGAGTACAGCCTTGGGTGTTATTCCTCAGGAGTTGTTCACTATCTTTAGAGATAGGCTTTCACTGGCCAGGGCCTGACTGTTTAGGTTTGGCTGGATGGCCAGTGGGACCCAGAGATCTGGCTACCTCACCTCCCCAGCACTGGGCCGACAAGTGAGGAGCATCATACTTAGCTTTTTTTTTTTTTTTTTTGATGTGGGTTTTGATGATGGAATTCATTTTTTCGTGCTTACAAGGCATCTGAGCTCTTCTCTCCAGCTCCATCATCAAAAAACATTTTTTCCTTTCTTTTTTGTTTGTTTGTTTGTTTGTTTTTCTCTGTGTAACAGCCCTAGCTGTCCTGAAACTCACTTTGGAGACCAGGCTGTCCTCGAACTCACAGAGATACTCTTGCCTCTGCCTCTATGGTGCTGGGATTAGCACCACACCAGGGTCAGAAACCATTTTAACAGGAAAAAACAAAACAAAACAAAATAAAACCTTATGACTAGCAAATTGAAAAGAACGTATAAATCTTCCAAAAGGATAAGAAAGATACCCTGAGTATTTAAAGCAGCATACGAAGGACATACCAGGGACAGATTACAGGTGTAGACACTTTCAGTTAAGCACACATGCCCAAGTCAGGGGCATCAATATCTGCCACAGGGAATGCTTTTAGTTCTTTGTAAGCACGTGTCACCTGGGAAACTTTGCAGGGCATTGAACTGAAGGAACAGGCTGTCCCTGGGTGGGGAAGTGGACCAAAGCTTGCATGGGATCCCAGGGATATGCCACCATAATTCAACCAATTCTTCAGAGATTTGTTCATTCCCCAAATGAGAATATATAAAATAATGCCCCACAGTTTTTCCTAAAACCAGAATAGCCTAAGCCCCGTTGTACTTTGAAGTTTACACAGAGAACACTTTTAATTTTTCTTCACTTAACTCTTCTCTACATTAAATACAAAATCGTTTGTGTCCAGGGAAAACTTCTGAGCCAGCTTCCACTTTAAACTTTCCAACAGGAATTTTTTTTTTTTTTAAATTTTAAGAATGCCGTTGTGTTAGAATAGCCTAAGTGCTGTCAGAGGAAAGAAAGCTTACCTACACCATATAAGGATCCATGCCCTTTGTGTCTGTTTTATTCCATTATGCAAACTGATCAAACTGAAGAACCCCTGAAGCACACAGACAGCGGCAAATATTCTGGCCAGAATTTTGCACTTTGCTCCAAGAAAGGCAAGGTGTGGTACTGGTGCAGTCTAGGGGTCTTGATGGGGAGCATTTTCTCTGCTGGTTAAAGAACTAAAAGGCAGGAAGTAATCCCGAGTGCAACAGGTGGCGGGTGACACATCTCAAACACCACAAACAGCAGCAGTCTTCTGAAGAAAGGCACTTATTTATTGGGGAGAGGATACACGCAAGCGCAGCAAAGATGTTGGTCGCGGTAGTGGTGGAGACGAGGACTCGCATGGGCGTTGGGGGTTGGAGGAATAGAGGAAGGAGGCGCTTGGGAAGCCAAGAATCCAGTCCCTTCTCAACAGGTGGGTTTTCTGAAGTTTCTGAGGATGGTTGATTGGCCCATGACTGTTGTGTAATAAATCCTGATCCGGCTTGAACTTGTTGAGCCAGGTCATAGCAGGGGTCTGTTGGTGGGAGACAAAAGCCGACAAGGCCTTGTTTTAAGCTGTCAGGGTTTTGCCTCAGATCAGGAGGGTGAGGAGGAAGTCAGCCATCTTGGAAATTTGCCACGTTTATTACTTAGCCACCTTTCTGCCTACCAGGGAATCTGTCTCACTCCTAGTCTCTTAGTACTTATGGGCAATATTAATTTTGGTACGTCCCAAAGAGATGCACAGAGCGGATTTCCCCGTAGTTTAAATCTGGCTTCATGGTTTCCCAGCATGTGCGCCTTGCTCTAGCCACTCTTCCTGCTAGAGCACACGTCTAACTTTGCTCTCATCCCCTCTGCTGGTTTCTGTCTTCCCCGTCCACCCTTCTCCATATTGCTAATTTATGCGTGAGGTGGTAAAGCAGCATTTTCCCAGCTCACGGGAGGGTTTCCCATCTTCCACTCTGGTTTTCCATCTTCCACTCTGGGATCCTTCACTCCACCCTTCTCCAGCCATAGATTTGCTGAAGACACTGCCACACCTGCTCAGCCAGCTGTCGTTTATGACTGTGATCACACATTTGATGACACTAGTCATTAGCATTGCCCTAATTCCCCTGCCCCGTGTTTCGGGAGTCTCCTATGTCATTAACCCATACATCATGGTAAACATCAATGTTATTCCTTTGCCTAGCTATGTTTACCAATCTATAGCCTCATGACAAATGCCTATTAAAATAAAGTGTGGTGACCAAACTTCAGATTTTTCTTGCAAAAATATTTCAGCCGAGCTACAGTTCTCTCTACTGAGTTTATCTATGCTTTTTCCATCGCTTTGGCCTTGGAGCCAGAATTTTCCTTCTGGGTCATCATGCTAATGCATTTTTGCCCTGTCCTGTTATTTCTGCACTCTCTTTCAGCAATCATCTCCTGTTTCATAACCATTCCTGCTCATCTTAATTGGATCCTTATGCTTCAATAATTAGAAAAGTTTCTAGCACTAATTGAGGGTTTCAGATGAGTCAGCCCCAAAGAAAATGCTTCGTCCACACAGTCAGGTTTGATTTTTTTTTTTTTATAGCATTGTGCAGAAGGAACAGTTAGTGGATGCAGGAAACTGCACAAGTGTTTAAAGTGTCCAGGTGAACTGTCCAAATAACACCTCTGCTAAGTGGGAGGGTGAAGATTAGAACACAGGACTTTCACATCCAAAGCTTGTATTTGTAATCACTGGAAAGCACCACTGCTCACCAAAATACGCAGAATTCTGGCTGGACTCTGTGTGTTACATACTCACTAGCTTTTACTGACTGTTTTCCCTGCTAAAGTTACTGTAGCTTCCTCTCCCTGATTCTAGTTGTTCAAAGATGGTTCCTGCCCTGTCATATGAAACTGATGATTGCATAATTATGATCGCATCTAAATTGTTCTAAAGCTTTCATTTTTCTTGAAACTTTCTTATTTTGCTGTTAGGTTGTATCTCTACAGGTTTTGTTGTTGTTGTTTTTGACAGGCTCTCTTTGTGTAGCTAGGCTGATCTCAGATTTATTATGGAATCCAGTCTGGCTTCAAGCTCTTGTTCCTCCTGCTTCTCTATCCTGAGTCCTAGGATTACAGGCAGCTGCCTCCCTATCCAGCATTTCTTCCTACCTCAGATATTGCTAATTCTAGGTCAGTTTGGGGAAAACATTTGCACTAGCACTAGCAGGTCAGTGGCATGAGAAGACTGATCAGAATCCTGAGGGTATAAACCGTAGCTTACTGTTGGCAGCAAGTCCTGCAGCCAGAGAAACACTTAAGACAGAAGTATCTAGAGATAGAATGAATGACAGTTATGCTCTACAGTTTGGCTCAGGTCTCTATCACTTATGAGCCATGTGACTTGGGATTAGGAAACAGTCTCCCCTAGTTTCACCTGTGTGTAGTGAGTATAAAAAAAAATTATTTACCTTATAGGGTGGTTTTGAGGACTTTGGGAATAGCTGAGCTACTCCATAAATGTTTGTTCGTTTTGGAATTCACTCATTCATTTATTTACTCGTGAAGTAGATGTTGAATGCCCATGAGGTGTCACACCCTGTGCTGGGTGCTGGAAGGCAATGAGAAAGTGTAGACAACAATAATTGCCCTCATGTTGCTAGTGGACTAGTTGGGGAGATGACTGCCAATAACACTGATGGTGTGTTTTTAGGTGATACAACAATTACAGATCAGTAATTTATAATGTATTGGATCACCACTAAAAAAAAAAAAAAAAAAAAAAAAAAAAAAAAAAAAAAAAAAAAAAAAGAAAGAAAGAAAGAAGTGTAAGACTGAGGGTCAATACTTGGTGAGGGTTCCATTGTTCCATGACAGAAAGGTAAAGAGAGGGTGGGCAAGAAAACAGACCAGAAACAGACTTAGCCTTTTAAAATATAAAAAAAGCACTGCCAAAATAAGGAATGCATTCTTTGTTATTGACATGAAAGTCACATCATCTCGATCCAAAAACCTGACATCTGTGTCTACCACTCAGCATCACCATACTGAGTGTCTCAGGGTTTTTATTGCTGTGAAGAGACACCATGACCACAGTAACACATGTAATGGAAAAACATTTAATTGGGGTGGCTTGCTTACAGTTTCAGAGATTCAATCCATTATCATCATGGTGGGGAGCATGGCTGCATGCAGGCAGATGTGGTACTGGAGGAAATAGCTGAGAGTCCTACATTTTGCAGGCAACAGGAAGCCGACAGAGACACTCAGTGGTATTCTGAGTATAGGAACTCTTAAAGCCTGCCCCACAGTGACATACTTCCTCCAACAAATCCAAATCCACCCCAACAAAACCACACCTCCTAATAGTGCCACTCCCTATGAGATGATGGGGGCCAATTGCATTCAAACTACCACACTGGGGATCATATTTCTGATACAGAAAATTGAAGGATACATTTAAACCATAGCAAATAGGATTGATTAACTTGGACCAAAGGTGAAGCTAAGGGATCAGTAGGAAAAGTAGTTAGAGAGACAGGATTTATGAGAATTGAGAAGCAGCTGTGTCTACTTAAGGAAAGCATCCTGATTGGCCATGGATGAGGGTCTTCAGCAGGGATGTGATGAGCATCTACTGGGTTGGTAGGGTGAGCTGGAGATTGGATGGATGAGATAGAGAGAGATAACACAGTCACAGGTAGAGAGCAGTGAGGATCTGAACAGGGGAATGAGCCCCGAAGGTGACAGAGAGTTGGTGCTGGGCATGCAGGGAAATTGCAGAGTTTGCGAGGTAATTTTCCAGGTGGAACTACTCTAATCTAAAGTGCCTCTAGGTTCTTTGACCTTCAATAATGCAAAACAGCTTTTCTTTCTGCCCAAATGGATACCGTCTTCTTCTTGTTTACTTTCTACTTTATCAGATTTTTTTTTCTAATTTTAATCTTTTATCTAATATAAACTACACATGTAAGAAGTACAATGGAATAATTTGACTCTTGTGCAATGTACATTGGCAAAATCAGAGTGTCTTCCCATCTCTTTAAACATTTATCATTTCTTCATGTTGGGAACCTCTGAACCCCTCTTTTCTATTTGCTTATATAATACATAATAAACTGTTTCAAACTGTAGCCACCCTTCCACGCTGTAGAGCACTTGTAGATACTGACAGGCCACTGCCACTTCTCTGGTGGAATTCTCTTCCCCTGCGGTGCGCTTTTCTGACACTGAGCTGCTCCCTACTGGAAACAGTGCAAAACAGCAGGGAATCTTTTCAGTTGTTAGCTCATGCTTGAAATTACTTGTGGGTTTCAATTTAGGGAGTGTGATGTACATTATTCTGGAAAACCTCTCCTGTTTAAGCTCATTGAGGAGCTGGCCCCGGGAGTGGGGTTGCCTCTCCCACATTTCAAGCGTGTTTGTCTCTAAGCGTTCTCCAAGACCCCTTGTCCAGGGACAGTTTGCCTAGCTGGCTGTTACTGAAGGAACAACAAAATAGGTCAAGGATAAAAGATCATGTCCTTGAGGACAACTGGAAGGTACATGATTTCCATCAGAAGTTACAGTTGTTTGTCCCCATGGTGTAAAATGCCTTTGGCTAGGTGGGCAACAAGCAGAAACCAGAAGTTCAGCATGGGAGACTCACTAACGGGAGAGAGAGCTCAGTTGAGAACCCCAGCTGACGGCTTCAGCCTCCCTAGTCAATTTCTGCTAGACATTTGTAAGCCTTTGATTTGATGGCGTGACCTTGGTTTGTTCTTTCAATCCATCCACTTCAGTTGTCTCAGATGTGAACTCATGATCTTTTGTTATCTACACTCTGCTTCTACCTTCCACTTGCATATCTGTTCTTTTCCTTTTGTTCACTACTTGCTTAGTTAACCCGCTCATTTGAAACCAAACTACGGCTAGTGTAGATAATCCTCTGGACCATATAGAATAGTGAGTTATCTTAGTCACTGTTTTATTGCTGTGGAGAGACACCATGACTGTGACAACTCTTATAAAAGAAAGCATTTAATTACGGGCTTGCTTACCATTTCAGAGGGTCAGTCCATTATCATCATGGCTCTGGGGTAGTAGCTGAGAGCTACATCATGATATGTAGGCAGCCGGCAGAGAAAAAACTCAAAGCCATTGCGAGAGTTATACCTCCTCCAACAAGGCCACACTGTGAAAGTTTGAATCCACTAAGAAAGACCAAAGACCAAGACTCAATTCAAATTTATATTAAATAAATTTATTCTTACTGCTAGCAGAAGGATGACAGCCTTAGAGCCAAACATGCCATACCTAAGGGGGCTAAAGGAAGGGTTTATGTTGGTTTTAATGAGGCGCTTTTACTCTGCAAGGAGAAGTCATGAGGCATGACAAAACCCATTATCAGAGCAGAGTTTTATTAGGAGGATGGAGGGACAGAAGAGAGTGTGACCAGGTCTGTGGAAGAGACCCTTGCAGAGAAAGAGGGTGTGGGGAGGAGGAGGAGGAGGAGAAAAGGAGGGGGAGGGGTCTGTGTCCCACTTCTTATGGATTCCCCTGCACATGCGCGTATAGGCTTACCGAGCTACGCCACACATGGGCAGATTGGGTGATCACGCAGCGCTCAGATTACGTAGGACATAATGCCCCTTACTTGGCTACTGAACTGCACATAAGCGGTCATGCAGCTGGGGGAGTGGCCAGGAATCCCAACAGTTTATAAAGGTGGATATCAAAGGTAAACATTACAATTACCTATGAAATCCACAGCGGAGCAAGAAAATCAGTTTACTCCTCTCATTTGTGTCTCGTTTGTATAGTAATAAAAAGACCACTTCATTGCAGTCCCACGGGACAAATAGGTTAACTACTTCACAGCAGGAACACCGTTATCCTAGTCTTAGCTCACCTGCAGGTCACGAGGCCCTCACAGGTGTTTCAGGACCCTTAGAAATGCCTAGTACCCTATTACGTTTCTTTAGCCATCACAGGGGAGTTCTGCATAAATTATTATTCAGGTCTGAGCACTCTGGAGGGAGTGTCACTAATTAACTGGGATAGAGCAGCCAACAACACAGTGCTATCAGGTTAGGGCTGGCTGTCACATCCCTACAATACCTACTCCCAAAAGGCCACACCTCCTAATCCTTCCAAACCATTCACCAACTGGGGACTAAGCATGCAAATATATGAACCCACGGGGGCCATTCTCATTCAAACCATCACAGTGAAGTACACTGCTTGTTTATTTTTGTACACACACACACACACACACACACACACACACACACACACACACACTAGAAAGTGAACCCAGGGCTTTGCATATATTCAGCATCAGCTCTAACACTGAGCTTCCCCTGGCCTCTATCACTTTACTTTTCAGAAATAGAAAGTATGTTCAGGTTACAGGATTCATAGCAGAGACCAAAGGGAAGATCAGGCCGTAATTAAGTAATATTCCCGAGAAAGCCCCTAGTAACTCTTAATATAATTATGTCTTCTGGTCTTCCTATTTTTAGTTTTATTCAGTAAAGATTTTAAAGAATCTAAGAAAAGGGATTTGATCTTGGGAGTAGGAGCCAGGCAGGCAACATGGATGGTTGAAATGGGCTAGGTGTGGTGTAATGGGGAGTTGTGGGAACTTTGGGGAATTAGAAACTACTGCCAATAATCACCAGTTGGCTGGTGTCCTATTTGGAATATGGTCCAGAATTATGAAATTTATAATAATTTAAAGAGAAACAAGAAGGTAAACTGTCGTAAAATGATTTAAAAATTGAACAAGAGAATATACCTTTAAAGTCACCTCCTCCCAGGCTCTCCAGAGCAGACCTAGTACTCCAGAAGCACAGAACCAATAGAATGCATCCATAATTTTTAAGGGGATTTTTATTAGATTAGTGTGCACAATCAGAGGCTGAAAAAAATCCCACAATGGCAACTTGTAGGCTGCAGAGCCTGGGATGCCCGCGCCAACTAAGCTCAAGGAATTTGACACCAGCAAACAAAAGCAAAAAGGAGGGAATTAGTGATATAGCCCCGGATGAGACCAGGGCCTAGAAGTCCCCTGGAGAGATACTTGTAATCTGCATCCAAAGGCAGAAGAGTCTGGAGTCCATCATTTGGTTTTTATATTTGCTTATTCGTGTGTGTGTGTGTGTGTGTGTGTGTGTGTGTGTGTGTACACATGCTATGCTACAGTGCAGGTGTATAGGTCAGAGGACTACTTACAGAAGTTGTTATCTGCTTCTTCCTTGTGGGTTCCTAGGTTAGAACTCAGGTCATCAGGCTTGGAGGCAAGTTTCTTTACCCTCTGCAGAGAAAGTCACATGTGATTTTTTTTTAAGTCATCTACCGCTGCCCTGAACTCTTTCCTTCCCTAATGTATAATTCTACTCTAGCCAGATTTTGCTTTTTCTGAAAATCTCTTCTTAATTTGCAGTAAAAACTTCCTCAATGAATGAGATTCATAGTGTTTCACCCATTTATTTACTCATTCATCCATTTACCTTTTGTCTATTCCATGTGGCAAGCAATTTTGGGAAAATGTAAGCAGATCTTCATGGACATATTGTAGACTTAGAGTAGTGATTCTTCCCCCCCCCCCCACCGTGGTTCATGTCCATATTTTAAGAACAGTTCCGCTCTTCTTGACTCAGCCCATCTGCCAGGCAGCCTACCAGAATGACTTGGGGCAAGTGTGGAGGTGGGTAAAAGAGGACAACCATTACGTGGATGTACAAGATGGCTTCAATGGAGACACTCCCCTCATCTGCGCCTGCAGGCGAGGACACTTGAGAATTGTCTCCTTCCTCTTAAGGAGAAATGCTGATGTCAACCTTAAAAACTTGGTGAGTATGCTGGGTGATGACGGTCCAATGAGAATGGTATAATTTCCATGATGTAATTTCTATAGCCATTACTTGGAAAAATACATGCAATGTTCTGGACTATGTCTTTAGCCAAACACTTTATCCACATTGATATATTTACCACTTGTATAAAGCAAAAAACAGAATGTGCGACTATAATGAGTAATGTGGTTTCTCCTATATTATCTGATGTCTGCCAAAAGAAGAACAAATAAAATAAGTTAGAATAAATAAATAAACCAAAGCAAGCAAACAAACAGAACCAGAGGACCGTGACAGAAGGGGAGAAGGTAACTGTGAAGATACTCCTGAAATTGCTGGAATTGGTGAATGTCGTTTTTATCTTCTTATAGCTTCTAATAACAAGATTCTCTTTAGCCTGCTTTGCCTAACAACCCAGTGGCATTTTGCTAGACTGAAAGCATAAATAAAGAATTCATCCAGCAGGGATGTTTTGTAGCAATGTCCTTGAGCCTCTGAACCTGAGGATGGTCCACTGTGTTGGCTGTAGGCAGCTTCTCCTTTTCCTGTTCTGCTCCCTCCAACCTGTCTTCTTGCTCTCTTCTGTGTTATGGAAATCGTGTGGGAAAGGAAACACTGTACCTGTCATTAGTTAGATTTTTACCTATTGTTTTAATATAGATTGGGATTCTTTATACATCTTTTTCACTGTCATGTGTTCATGTACCTGGTGCTGGGTTACACGAGAGCATTTTCACTCCAGTCTGTTGTGTACTTTGAACATATTCTCCATCCTCCTTACCTCTCCTTTCTCTCCCTTGTTCCTCAAGACAATTTTGCTTCTATTTTCATCTCAAATATTTGCACACCACTGTATGTATCTTTATAAAATGTACGGCCCACCAGTGAGAGAAAGCGGGATGTTTCTCCGGGACTGACTTAGTTCACTTCTTCACTTGACGATCTCCAGTTGCATCCTTTTTCCTGTGAATGATAGGACTTCATTCTCCTTCACGGCTAAAAAAAATTCCATTATGCATATGCACCACATTTGGCTCATCTATTCCTCTGGTGATGGGCATTTCATTTGGTTTTATAACTTAGCTATCGTGAAATGTACTGCAGTAAATACTAGTTACGTTCCCACACTGTATTAGGGTTCCCTTTTGTTCATGTTCCTGCCAGTATTTGTTGTTACTTATTTGTATTCCTAGGGACTGCTGTGCTGACAGGGGTGGATAGAATAGTAATAGCATTTTAATTTGCATTTCTCTTGTGCCTAGTGACATTCATCTTTTCTTTTTGTTTGTTGAACATTTATAAATCATCTTTTGAGAATGGTCTGTCTTTTCACTTGCCCCTTTGTTGATTGAGTAGTTTGATTTCTTGTCATTTTGGTTTTTTAGTTCTGTGTGAATTCTAGATAACAATCTTCTGTCACTTGTAGAGTTAGAAAAAAATACTCAGTCTCATTTTGTAGGCTGCATCTTCCCTTGACCCATTATTTCCTCTGCAGAAGCGCTTTCATTTCAGGAGGTCCCACTTGTCATTTGCTGTCATTAGTTCTCATACAACCAGAATCCTGTTCAGAAAAGTCCTTGCCCATGTCTACATCTTGAAGTGTTTACCCTACTTTACCACTGCAGTTTCAGGGTGTTATGACGTGAGCGCTTTTGCATTGAGATATTTGTCCTCTTTGGACTTATTTTTGTACAATGTGGAAGACAGGTATGTAGCTTTATTCTTCTACATGTGGACATCCAGTTTTACCAGAACCATTTGTTGAAGAGGCCGTATTTGTTCCAGTGTGTATTTTTGGCATGTTGGACAATAACCAGGTATCTGTGGCTGTAGGGATTTGGATCTGCACTCTCTCTTCTACTCCATTGATCTACATGTTGGTTTTTGTACCAGTACACCGCTTTTGTTGCTATGGTTCTGTAGGATAACTTGAAATCAGGTTTAGTGAAACCTACAGCATTATTGTTTTTCACTCAGGATTACTTTGGCTACCGGAGTCTTTTGTGCTTCTATTTCAACTTTAGGATTTGTTTTCTATTTCTGTGAATAATGACATTGGAGTTTTGATGGGCATTGCATTGAATATATAAATCGTTTTCCGTAATAAAATCATGCTCACAATATTATTTCTTCTACTCAGTGAACATACGAGACCTTTCCGGCTCTTGATGTCTTCTTCAGTTTCCCTTTCTGGAGTTTTAAAGTTCGTATTATACAGATCTACATGGAGAGAGGAGAATGAATATGTATTGTTGATGTGGGGACGGCCATGTCAAAGACCCCAATATAGTGGTATTTTATTTGTACTGAAATGTGATTTTATTTGTATGTTAATAAATAAAGTTCCCCGGGGGTCAGAGCTATTAGCAAAGCCATAGCGAAAGCTGGGCGGTGGTGGTGCACGCCTTTAATCCCAGTATTTGGTAGGCAGAGCTAGGTAGATCTCTGTGTGTTCAAGGATACAGCCAGCGTTGGAGACACACGCCTTTAATCTCAATACCAACCATAGAAGACCGGGAGGTCAGTACAGACAAGCAGTGACGAGGCAGTCATGTGGTTGGGTTTACAACCAGTGAGAAGGGAGAACAGAAAGTCTATATAAAGACAAACAGACAGGAAGTAGGTCTCTTTCGGGGAGGTCTCTGGTAGAGAGGTAGGACAGCAGCAGCAGGAAGGGTAAGGTTTTTAATCTCAGCTCTTAGCTATCGCTCTGACCTCTTGGCTTTCTTCTCTGAATCAGTTCTGTGTTTCTTATTTAATAAGACAGTCGGTTACATCTACACCCCAATGCCTTAGTATAAAAGAAGTGGCAAAGCCTTCCCCTGGTGAAACTTGGGAGGATGTCAAAGCCTTCCTTAAGTCCAACTCTGAATATTTACAAAGTGCATAGAAAATGTACACAGCAACTCCCACCACCACTAACTTGATTGCTCCCTTACAGAGACTGCTTCTACCAAGATTAACTAAACCTGCCTCCTTATTGTTCAGCTGTATATAGCAACCCTGCCTCCTTGTTCAGCCATATGCAATAACCCTTCTTCCATGTTCAACTGTATATAATAAAACCCTGAGTTTCTGGGGTGTTGTGGCTCCTCTTTTCAAGAGCCCAGATCACACAGATCATACCATATGTACATCTGTCCGTTCTTCATTCCCTCACCCCCAAGTTGAGTGAATCCCTGGGGCCATGCAAAACACACAGGGACCTCTCAATTCTTTTGTTAGGTTTATTCGAATATATTTTAAACAATTGCAAGTGGGACATTTTATTGACATTTTTCTCATATTTGTCATTGATTGGTAGGAATACTACTGATTTTTGTACATTAATTTTGTACCCTATTACATTGCTGAAATGAAAGTGTTCATCAGATTTAAGAGTTTCATGTTGAAATTTTTAGGATCTCTTACATATGGAATCATACCATTAGCAAATAAGGATATTGACTTGTTCCTTTCCTGTCTATATTCCTTTTAGAGCTTCTTTTGTTCTATTACTCTAGCTAAGATTTCAAGCATACAGCATAAGAGTGGAGAAAGTGGACACCTTCATCTATGTCTGATTTGAGTTTTCCCCCATTTAGTGCAACTTTGGCTGTAGATTTGTGGCATGTAGACTTTATTATGTTGAGATAAATTTTTTCTCTTTCTAGTTCTTAGGACTGTCTACCATTCAGAGAACTTGAATTTTGTCAAGTCTTTTATGGACATATTGAAGTAGCCTTAGGTTGATTTATTCTGTATATTGAACCATCTCTGAAATGAACCCAAGTTAATCATGGTGAATGATCTTTTTGATGTGCTCTTGCATTGGCTTTCCAAGCATTTTGTTGAAGACTTTTGCATCTGTGTTCAGCATTAAAATTTCTGCAGTGTTTTAGTACTGCTTGTGTGGTAGGAAACATGGGAGAATTGCCAAGTAGTTAAAACTTTGCACAATAAACCACAAAATGAATACATTTCCATCACCAATGAACAAGGGCTAACTATATCCATGTGTCTTTTCATACTTTCTTCCTATGTTTATATCTAATCATATCGCAAAAACTAAGACAAGCATGGGGATCTATCCTGTGATGGTTCATAGGTATACCCATCTCTGCCATTTATCTTTGGTCCTTCCCTAGCGTTTCCTTCATAGTGTACAAATTCAACATTCTGGTAAACAAAACTCTGAGTTAATTAACCAGTTGTGTACCATAAAAAAGGTACTTAGGCTGAATATGTATACGCAGTATATGGTTTTGAGTATGCAGTGTAGTCCTACATTTTAAAATTCTATATATGTGTATTTGAGAGACCTAAAGGTATATGGCATAATGTCATTAATAAATTTGCACTACTTGAAATGGGTATCTTAGAAATGAAAAAAGTGTATGAACTAAACCTTTTGGTATGGTAATCTAAAACCTATGGAACTTGAGCTAAAGAATCCTTTTCTTAATTACAGAAGGAGAGAACCTGCCTGCACTATGCTGTGAAGAAGAGGTTTACCTTCTTTGATTATCTACTCATTATCCTTTTAATGCCTGTCTTGCTTATCGGATATTTCCTCATGGTGAGTACTGTTGCTAGGGCAAAGGGCAGATGTGCAGGAGGGCCATGGAATGACTCATCAAGCTTCTCCTGGCAGTGTGGTGGAAAGAAAGGACAATAAAATAAGCCCTTGTTTTGTGCATTTATTTCTTGACTTACAGTGGGTTCCTGTCTCAACAAGTCTCTCAGAGATGCAAATGTTGTAGGTAGAAATGCATTGCTTTACCCAGCCTATCAAATGCCATGTCTCAGCACCTCAGTATGTTCTAGAATAAATACAAGGTGTTGACCATCTGGTCACACGGGGAGCTATAGTTCACATCCATTGCCCAGCAGCACAAGAGTCTTAAAATCACTGGCTGAGGTTTTTGTTTTATGTCATCTCTCCCCAAGATTCTGAATTTTAAGGATGCACCCAATGTGAGTTGGAGGAAAAATCCCAAGTCCTCCACCTCTGGAAGCTGACAAACACAGAAGGTATTTTTGAAGGTTCTGTCCCAGTCTCTCACCTCGAGGAACTGAATCATGCTTGCATGGGTCATTGGCAGGATGACATTCTTGAATAAATAATAGGTAGGTAGTGTAGGAATCATATTAAGTATAAGGTCAAACTTGGTTATTTTGCTTGTTTTTTGTTTTCTTCAAATATGGTGACTAATCTACACTGATTTGTTCACTTTTTCTTTTCTGAGTCCCATGGTGACCAGTCCCACTGTTGAGAGATTACTAAAACAATGTATCACTTACCCAAGTTAAACGATTATGTTACTTCTTTTATGTATCTAGCAGACAAGAGATATCTATTATTTGTACAAGTTCTCGTACAAATTCTGCCAGTTAAAAATGTTATTTTCTACTTAGGTACTTAAAGGATACAGAATTTAAGGAATGTGGTGAGAATTCTTTAATTCATTCTGAACATACCATTTGAGCATACAATTTTGAAGCCTTTTTGAAAAACTTGTTTGTGTCTTCATCTGACATTATTTGAACATTTGTAATCTCTGGGCAGGAAGAACCTGACACTCATTTACATTTTAGAGGTTTTGAAGACAAGCATTCCAAGATGGTTACTAAGGCTTGTTCAGAATTCACTGTCACACAGCTCTGCTTTCAAACACGGCTCAGAAGCTGGAGGCCTGTCTGTAAAGATACTGACTGTAATCAGTAGCCCAGCTGTACCTGCATCCCTACACTCTTAGTGGGGCCTGGGATTGTAAGTTTGTGCTGCATGTGGAATAAGTAGCATTAGACAAATTACAGGGAAAGGACTAGAAAGGACCAAGTCATTTCAGAGAAGGGCCAGGGCAGAAAGAATTTAGAAAGTGACACAGGCATACAGCATGGTGGTGGAGAAGACACTCAAGTGGAGTTTCAGAAGTTGAATGGGGAAAATGCCAGGTTTTGCTTATCTGAGTGGCGAGGTCTTTGTGTCCTCAGGTGACCGGCTGTTGGAGGAAGGTTCCTACTGTAATGTGGTCAGAATCTTAATAGGAGAGAGAGAGAGAGAGAGACAGAGAGACAGAGAGAGAGAGACAGAGAGAGACAGAGAGAGACAGAGAGCACATTTCTGAGGAGCCTCAGATCATGCAATTCACTTCTTCTGCCCTACACCATCTGTTTATCATGGCAGTCTTTGCCCTCATCAGTCACAGCACGATGGGAAGGTGGTTGTTACCAAATGGTGTGGACTTGTAAGAAATCACAGAGGACACAGGCATTACAAAAGCCTAGAAGAAAGGGATTTCACCTGGCCAGGTAGCCCAGGGAAAGCTGGAGAAAAGGAGCATAGACTGGGAATATCACAAATACATTTTCTAGGCAGATAAAGCTTCTAGTTGAAGAAATATCCTGTGACATGATTCTTTGCAGGGAGGGCACTTGGCAGGAAATGAAGATTTAACAAAATCCATTGTAACTTGAGTAGGGGAGCTAGGAAGTGGAGCATGTGAAAAGGTTAGGGCCGTATGCTCTAGGGCCACTCAAGAGTTTAGATATTTTCCCCAGAATAAAGGAAATTTATAAAACTTCTGAGCCAGCAAGGGGAAGACAGGAACTAAATCTCACTTTCATAAGATGTGGTAGAAATGGGGCTAGTCCTGTGGATACACATTCTGAACAAATTCCTGGGTGTGGAAGTTTGTATTCCTGAAGCACAGCATGAGTACTGTGTCCTTAACTGATACTGTAGTGCGTGCGTGTGCGTGTGTGTGTGTGTGTGTGTGTGTGTGTGTGTGTGTGTGTGTGTTAAGAAGTAGGAGCATAGGATTAACATGAAGCCAGTTGAGCATAGGATTAACATGAAGCCAGTTGATTGGAGCAGTCCCAAGCAAGATGTACAAAATGCTTGTGAAACACTGTCTTGTTCTTGCTGTTTGTAACAGGTATCAAAGACGAAGCAGAATGAGAATCTTGTACGCATGCTCCTTGATGCTGGCGTCGAAGTTAATGCTACAGACTGTGTATGTTTGTATTTTGAAATACTACTCAAGTGATATAACAGGGTAGAATACTTGCTGTTGACAAAGTTACATCCTTTATTTTTCTAGATGTTCACACATAGTTTTGCTTCCTTTTTTTCTCATTGCTGTCAGGTAACTTTGAAGTTATTGATATTCTGTTCGGCTAAACTCATGAGCATAAAATATTTGTTGATTATAGGAAAATTTTAAAATATTTTGCATTTGTCTGTAGTGATAAATTAAGGAAAATGATACTAAAATACTGTCCTTAGCAGTTTGGCAGCTGGAGATGGGTAGAAAGTCTATGTGTACATTTAATCTTGTCACTGTTTAGTTAAGTGGGCTTGGAACACTATAAACATATCTGGCTCAATTTTCTTATCTATAAAGTGGAGATTAAAACAAATTGTACTGGAGCCTGAACTCAAAACATCCTACATGCTAGGTAACACTCTACCACTGAGCTATACCTATCCTCCTTAAAATTGTTTTGTTGTTGTTGTTATGAGACAACCTTTTGTTATGTTACTCAGGCTGGCCTTCATCTTGTGACCCTTCAGCTTCAGCCCCATGAGTATCTGGAACTACAGACCCGCCCAACATGCCTAGTTATAAATTGGAAATTAGTACTGACCTCATAGGGCAGATTCCTGTGAAGTCCTCAGAAGAGATCAGAATGTATTCAGTACTCACCTCATGTTAATTGCCGCTGCAGTCATGATCCTAGTCACTAGAAGAGAGGTCTCTTTCACAAAGGAAAATAAGCTCAAAGTTCAGAGAAATACCCCAGTGTTGGCCGGAGCCACCATAACCAAAACACCATCAGCTCCCTCCTTTCCATAAGGAAGTGGAAGTTTCGTTTTCACCTTTGACTCCAGATTTACTTCTGCTAATGCTCAGGGTCAGCTGAAATTTTGTTATCCTGTTGTTTAATTTTATTATATTGGTTAGAGAAAATTTTAGATTTCCAATATTTTAGCAAAAAGGGCAAATTGAAAATTGATTTAAAAGGAATTAAATGCCTATTTGTGATGCCTAACTTATTCTGTGGGCATTACTATTGTCCTGTGATAAATATCCACTTCATTCTTGTTTCTATTAATTACTTACATCATTTGATATTATATTTTATTTGTGTTTAAATCAAGGTGAGTTTTATATCTTTTTATAAGTTTCACATTTTAGTTTAGAGTAGAAATGAGAAAGGGGAAGATATCAATGACTTACTGAATTTTCATATACATAGTGAGGAAAAGAAGAAAATGTTCATAATATAAGAAATGCAGCTGCCCATAGATGGCTAGCAGATTGGCTTTGGTCAGTCATCCACTACAAAATGTGAATAGTTGCTATAGAAGTGTGTGCTAAAGCCTGTGGACAGCCTGACTGATGAACTACAGATTGATCCTTTGTGTTTCAGTATGGCTACACGGCTTTGCATTATGCATGCCAGATGAAAAACCAGACTCTCATCCCTCTGCTTCTGAAAGCCCGTGCAGACCCCATGATAAGGAACAAGGTAAGGGCCTAGCAACTCTGGTCCTCCAAGTGGCAAGCTCTTCTTACCTGGGCCTTTTGTAGAAGTAAGTTCACTGTCTCCTGTGTTAGTCTCAGTAAATTAATCCTTCCTTAAGGAAGGAAGGATTGCACTAGTTTTACTTTTGAATTTAAAATATTAATACTTTTCATATTTAGGATTAAATACAGCATATTTAATATGTTTGGCAAGTGCTCTACAACTGGGCTACATCTCCAACACCCTTTTGCTCTTTAAATTTTGAGACAGGGTCTCATTCAGCTGCCCAGGTAGGCACTGAATGCTTTCCAGTCTCTTATTTTTTATTTTTGTTATTTATTTATTTGAACAGGAGGCTTTTTGAAGCCTCTACAAAGTCTGAGAGTCGACTGTCTAAACTGCTGACTAGTCCTCATTGACATTTGTCTTTCCTGGAAGTAAACGATTTCTCTTTTCTGCAGCATGGTGAGAGTTCCCTGGATATCGCACAGAGACTAAAATTTTCCCAGATTGTGTTAATGCTAAAGAAAGGCTCATAGTCCTGTGACTTCTTGTGTGGTGACAGAGACACAGCTGAAGGACTGGATGTTGTCGCTTTCATGGATGACTGCTCGACAGGCACCCAAGCTGGATGCATCTGCCTTGTGACAAGCACTGGACTTATGATGACTTTCATTCAGTGGAGGTCACCATGGCCACGATCCCTCTGAAGGACTCATTACACTTGTTGGAATCTCTATGACTGTCAAAGCTGATTTTTTAAAAATTCTAATTCTGAGAGTTGCCCGAGGTCGCATTCTCCCTTCCTAGTTGTGTCATCCTTCCAAAGACTTTGCCCCACATCCTGTCCTGGGAGACAAACGGTTCTTCACAGGCCCCTTGACGTACTAAGCCAAACAATCAAAGCATGTGTGTTTGAAGAACACGGCATGTATGTGTGGAGAGTTAGAGATTCCAGCATAAATATTCCTTTGATGGAAAATCTTCAGTAAAAACATCTGTCAGTTGTCAGTTATGAGTTTGTCTAAACCATAGAAACTGGTACGTGTTCCACAGCAGAACTGGTTCTTGTCATTGTTTCCCAGGGGCTGGTTGACTTGCATACCAGCATACAGTTCACCATCAGTTTATAAGTAAGTGTCTTCTCAGTTTATTATTTATTCAGTTTAGAACCTCACTCTTACCAAGTGTGTCGTCTACCACTATTATACACTCAGCCCCAATTTTGTTTAGTTTTATTGACAAAATTTAAAATATTATAACTTATTTGTTTAAAGCTCTTACCTTTTCATAGAAACAGAGAAGTATTTGGGTTATATTTCTAATTGAGAGGTTATAAATACTAAACTATCTGTCTTACCTCTTTTGTAAATGACACTGAATGGAACTAAATCTGCGTCATGAGTGAATTTTGAAAATCCAGATGATCCAGGCACAGCTGTAGACATGGACTAAGCCATATTACATATTGCAGCCAAAACAGTAAACAATGAAAGATTTTCTATCCTTGAATGCAAAAAGGATCAATAATATCAAACCTGGAAATGTTCATGGAGCTATGTAAAAAACCCAAGGGTCCACATAGGGTCCTGAAGTCTCAAAGGAACTTACATAAGATGCATCAACATTGGACCAAGCTACCAGGTAACTCTGGGGAGGGAGGACAAATGAACCTCACAGTCTAATATATGTTCAACAAACACTGTGTATTCTCAGTGGGTACCTCCAACAGGCACAGATGGGTTTTGATCTGTCTCCAGAGTAGACTGCAAAATAATATTCATAACTTACAACTTGTCATCTTTGAAATCGTGTGAAAATTAAAGAGTTTTCTCAGGACTTAAATCTAGATTTATGAATGTGTTGGGAGATTATCTACAAGTAATTCTGCTTTGATTAAAAGATAAAATATGCAACAATTTATTTTATTCTCCTCATGACATTATAAATTTTTCTTCATAGCTTTCATTTGGACCAGCTAGTCTCCTAATAGCAGCTGAAAATCTCAGTACTGACACACAGATATGCTACATGAGACACACAATTAATTTATTGAAAAACTCATAAATACCCTAAAAAACAATCTTTGAGATTCAACTATAAACTTAACCTTATTCTTAGGTTATTTAGCTTAGATTCCACCTACCATAATTTCATTTTTCTGGTGTTGTCCAAATGGCTTGCCTACCTGAAGCAGTACCCTGTCTTAATGGAATAAGATGGCAACGTATAGTTCATTTTATCCAAGTCAACAGTCCGAATATTTACAATTTTAATCTCTGTCCCAATTCTTCCTTTTACTTTATTGCTCCAATATTTAACTTACAGAAACAAGAATCAGTTTGGAAAGGTTGAATGATGTAATGAATGTCTAGGTACTTTCTGTTGGTGAAGTAATAGCTACACTGTAAGACGGTAGAAGGTCCTGAACACAGGAAACCTATGTTCACCAACTTAGCTTAATCAACTGACCAAACATGTAAGTATCAGCTTTAGTGTCTAAGGAAGGAAGCGCTCCTCTGAACCAACAGATCTTCTGGCATCCCCGTAGCCCAGCCCATACTGTGTGACATTGTTCCAAGACTTGCAAACAGGAGGGGTTTCACAGTGCGACCTTGCAGGTTCCCTGGGAAAGGCTGGGCTCTCGTTTCATCAGATGTATGATTTCATTGTACACACGCTGAGGGGCATCCAGCCCCCAGATGAAATCTACGTGAGCCCATTCAGGAATGTTCTTGTGGTAGATGAGATTGGTCACTTCAGAAAGCAGTGTTTTTACATCATCTGGATTTGAAAGCCAGTCTTGACCTCCAGTCCACATTGCTGTGGGGACCGTCATATCGCGAACTTTGTACCTTATAGGAGTTGGCTAGATAAAAAGAATAGTTTGAACTTCACATAATATTTTTACATCCAATTTACAACTTCTATTTCAAGTAAACATAATGCACATGTCCTGGGCTGTGATGAAAGTGTATATAAGAGTTAGAGTCACTTAGAACTCTGCTAAGAGTTTCTATTCCAGATCCAATTTCAAGGAAAACTTACTTAACATGATTCAACTTTAGTTTCTTCACTGTGAAATGGAGATAGTAACTCTAAAACCTTACTAGATCTTGTGAGAAGGCATACAAATTAGATGTGTGTGTGTGTGTGTGTGTGTGTGTGTGTGTGTGTATGTGTGTGTGTGTGTGTGTGTGTCCACAGGGATTTGACCCATGGCCTTATGCATGCTGAGCACAGTTCTAACACTAAGCTGCACTTGTACTTTAAACATTGAATAATGTGTAATTTTTGTTATTAGACATTTTATACATAAATCTCCTTTTAAAATAATGTCCTTGTTAGTTACAGTTATGGGATAAGAATTGGAGACACTCCACAGGAAAGACAAGGGAACCTATTACGAAGGCCTGTGTATCCCCAAGGGACACAGTTCAGGTTCAGCATCACTGAACCTCCCAAACCAGGAGAAACTACAAATCAACCTCAGGCACTCAGCTACTCCAAACTAAGGAGGGTGTTAAATTAAATACCTGTCCCAACCTCCACTCAGCTTTCCCCCTAAATCATCCAAAGAAGTCTTCTTTATCCAGGGAACTTCTGTTCAGACAAGGCTGGTAGAGTTTCCTGGCAGTTTGAGTCCTTGAGATCAGTCAACACTCAGAAATTTCCATAGAATCAGGGAGGCCAGTTTCTTAGCATAAAATCAGGTGCAAGTCCCAGCTTTAATCCTAGATAGCTTCTTTGTCTTCCTGGCTCCCTAAGAACTTAAGTGGCTGCCTAATTTAGATGCAGCGCAGACGGACACTCTGGTGTGAGTAATGCTCTTTCTCATCTTCTGGGTGAAAAGATTGAGCTAAATGTCCCACCTAATTCTAGCTGACACCATCTGTGGCATCTTCCCACATATCTGTCTTTCTTCCCTTCACTGCCATTTTCTCATGCTGATTCTGCATTTGTCATTGTCCCTAGAAATCAGTCCACAAAAGCCTTATAAATGAGAAACATCTTAGAACCTGAATGTTCTCTCTAAAGTCGTGGTATTGAAGATAGTCAAGGGCAATCTCAAAAGAGGGAGTTGAGAAATGTGACTAAGTTTGGTATCTAAGGGCAACGACACAGTTTCCCAACATTTTATGTCTAGGTGGATTACTGCACTGGATGTTAAGTATAATGTGAGACCCCAAAGAAAGATTAAGCTGTGTATGGCTAATCTCTACATTCATGATAACCAGGCATCTTCAGTGAGCGTTTTACACTCAAAAGAGCATACTTGCTCAACTCTGATTCCTCGCATTTCTACTTCATACTCCTGATAATGTAGTAATATTTGTGTGGGTTTCTTTTGTATTTTAGTTTGAAAATTGTATTCATTAAAAGTATGATCAGAAAGCACATGTGCATGTGCCCACATGTGCATGTGGTATCTATGTGCATATGTGTGTAACATGTGCACACATTATGAGGCACTGTGTGCACGAATGGAAGCCAAAGGAGGACATGGGGCAGCTTGTCTGACACTGTTCATCCTGCCCCCTTGAGACAGAGCTCTCGCTGAATCTGGAGTCCACTGTGTTTCTAGCTAAACTGGCTGGTCAGTAAGCCCCAGCGATCCTCCTGTCTTCTACACCCAATTCTCAACACTGAGGTTCTAGACATGCTTGGCCATGCCTGGCTTTTTATGGAAGTGCTGGGGGAAACTAGGTCCTATGTTTGCACAGCAAATACTCTTACCCATGGAGTATCTCCCCAGCCTTCTCCCCAGGCATCTTAAGGATTACATGTAGAATGGTTTCTATTTTAGATAGAGTTAAGTCCTGAATAACGGCAGCCTACCCACAATCCCACAGGCTCGAGATACAGAGCCATGTCAAACAGGAATCTCCATCTACTGCTTCAGGCTCTTTTTACTGCGTCACTTCTTTATAGCATCTCCATGTGCATGTTTGTTTTGATCCTAAAAGGATCCCTTTAGTATGCACTCATTCCTCCCTAACTCAACCCCATCTTGCTCCCAAGAAGCCCTGATGCCTTGCTCCTGGGACAGGCTCAGTGACACAGGCCTCCCACTCCTTGTGGAAACGAAGAGGTTGCTGGCTAAGTACTCTCCCATTTTCAGATGCAGTTAGACTTGAACTATGATCTTTCCTGCTTGAATTTCTGTATTTTATTCCTATCTCTGGAATAACATGTCACTGTAACTTCCCTCTCACACATTTCTGAAGGGTGATGTATTTTTAGCAGGTGGTATTGGACAGTCTTACTTGATTGCATTTCTCCAGATTTTTGGTCTCACTTCCCCAGTCAAAGGCACGAAGTTCACCAGAATTCACTGCCTAGAAAGAAAGAAATAAAAAAAAAACCCAAGGTATCTAAAGGGAAAATGGGGTTTTCAAGTGTGTACCCCATCTTTGATTGTGAGAAAAGCAGAGAACAAAGTTCTTTGGGCTATTCTCTCACTCCACACTGGGAGTCCTTTTAGAAGAGTGCAAAGCAAGAATTTGGCTCTTTTAGCAAGAAATACTGCGTGCAGCAGAGCTTTGCTGTTACATTTATTGCAGGAAGTGCATCTCTGGTGTATCAGTGTGGCTGGGTGTTTGGTACAATTCCAGACGCCATGATAGGACTGCACATTGTACTGTGGGATGTCATGCTAATGGGAGACATTGCCCATAGCTTTTCTACTGACCTCCTCTGTGTCTCCCTTCCTCCCTCCCTTCCTTCCTTCCTTCCTTCCTTCCTTCCTTCCTTCCTTCCTTCCT
>CABHPQ010161259.1:679-28853 GCA_902168405.1 Peromyscus aztecus | reverse complement strand
GTGGGAATTGGAACTGCAGTGTCTGACGTAAACCTTTGCCATCCCAGATCTCCATGAGGAACACCGGCTACCACAGACGCATGATCAGATACAAAATTGAGTTGGAAGCATAGCTCATTTCACTCGTGCATACACTCAGGGGCATCCCATGGGCTTCTGTCCTCCCCTTAAGATATCACTGGGATTTATACTGCCCAACCCTAGATCCTCTCTGCCCCATATGTCATCCCTTCCAGAGTTTTTAGTCCAAATGGTATACTAACACCATGCACTGCTCATTGCTTTGGACTCCTTTCCCTTGTGAGGATTCCAAGAGACATGCCAACTTAATGGCTATTAAGCAGGGTGATGCATGTCTTTCCAGCACTCAGGAAACAGAAGCAAGACCGTGAGTTCAATGCCAGCCTTGGTCAAAAAATAAGTACCAGGTCAACCTGAACTACACAGGGTGGCTCTGTTGAAAAGGGGGAGAAGAATATTGACTAAAAACTTAAACATGGGCCAGGGGTAGACACTATGAAGATGGACAGGAATGGCTTGGCCAGCCAGTCAAAGGGCATTAGTATGTTAGGCCTGTATTTGCTGCTGTTACCTAGCAATCCTGCCTTGGCCTCCTAAGTGCTGAGATTACAGATGTGTACCACCATACCTGCTGTAAATACTTATTTAGTGATGAAGAAATGAATGAGCAGCAGTCGGGATGATTTGGAAGTCTAACAGCCTACAAAACCTATGCAAGCAAGCCACAGGACTGTGCAATAAAGACCAACCAAGCAATGAAGCAAAAGCTGCTAAGCCTGAACTTTTATCATCTCTAAACCACTTGCATTTTTGGCAGAACCTCAAAGGCAGACCGAGGAGTGCAAATACATTAGCATGTGAAGGGAGGCAAGGAGCAGGTGTACCCTGTTTGGCGCTGCTTGGCATGAAGAAGCAGGGAGACTCTACTAATCACCAGCAGTTACCCGGGGACACCCTGTGTGAAGGATTCAAAGTGCATGTTTGACTTTGGTGGCAAGACAAAGATGAGAGAACCTACCAGGGAAGTCCTGCCTAGCTCAAGTGACTCACTCTTGCAGCATTAGTGCTTAGCTGGTTCTCGTGGTAACTGGTTTTCATTTATAAGCAACTTCCACGTTGATTTCTATAACAGCTACACTAGTTTACACTCCCACCAGTCCTGAATAAGGGTTCTCTTTGCCCCACGTCCTCGCCAGCATTTGTTGGCATTTACTTTCTGGAGCATAGCCATTACCACTGCCGTGAGATGGACTCTCAAAGTTTTAATTTGCATTTTCCTGGTGGCTAAGGAAGTGTGACACTTTTTCAAGTGTTGGCTATGTGTATGGATTTAATGATCAGAAGATTTATTCTCGGGGGAGTGTGTTTGTGTTTATAGCTGCATATTCGTAACAGCTAAGAAATGGAATCGACCTAGGCGTTCGTTAGTGAACAAATGGATAAAGAGAATAAGGTGCATAGACAGGGTGCGATTTCACTCAGCAGTAAAGAAATGAAGGCAGAGCATTTGCCGGAAAATAGACGGAACTGGAAGGAATCGTGTAAGATTCAAAAACACATAAACCACATGTTTTCTCTCATGTAGATTACAGTTCTTTTAGGTGCTGATGCAGAGGCCATGGAGGGATGCTGCTTACTGGCTTGCTTCCCATGGCTTACTCAGCCTACTTTCTTATAGAACCCAGGACCACCAGCCCAGGGATAACACCACCCACAATAGGCTGGGCCCTCCCCTGTTGATCACTAATTGAGAAAAAGCCTTACAGATCGATCTCAGACATTTCCTCAGCTGAGGCTCCTCTCTGATGACTCTAACTTGTGTCAAGTTGACACACAAAAACCACCCAGGACCGCTGATCCCTTGTCAACGTGACACACAAACACATCACTGTTAAGCCACAACCCTTCCTTTCTTACTCATCCCCAGGATCTTAAATAACTTTAAAAGTCCCACAGTCTTTACAAATTCAAACACATTAAAATTTCAGTTCCTTTAAAGTAGTCAATCTCTTTAACAATTCAGTCTTTTAAAATTCAAAGTCTCTCAACTGTGAGCTCCAGGAAAATATGTTCTTACTTCAAGAGGGAAGAATCAGGGCACAGTCACAATTAAAGCAAAACAAAATTCCAACCGTCTAGTATCTGGGATCAATTCATGATCTTCTGGACTCCCCCAACGGGCCTGGATCATTCCTGGTGGTCATCCCATGGTACCGGCATCTCCAAAATGCTGGGGTCTCCTGCTGCAACTGGGCTGCACTTTCACCAATAGCCTCTCATAGGCTCCCTCCATGGTGCCAAGCCTCAGCTTCTCTGCATTGATTGACCCCTTCAGTCCTGGGCCTTCAACTGCCACTGAGGCTGCACCTTCACCAACGGCCTCTCCTGGGTTTTCACAGTGCCAAGCCCCAGCTGCTCTCCATGACCCCTTCATGCCTTCAAAACCAGTTCCACCTGGGTGACTCTTACACATTACCAAGTCTGGCTGCCAGCACAAGGTACAACCTTGGCTGCTTCTGGAACACAGCTTCTCCGTGATCTCAGGAATCACTTCCCAGAGGATTTCACCAGTGATGCTGGACTCTTCTTAATCACCGCTAATTTCTTAGCTCCAGCTGACCAGCATTAGCTATCCCAGTAACATAAAGGTTTCACTTCAATGGTTCTGGTATCTTGTTAATCACAGCTGATTCTTCAGCCCCAGCCAACCAGAACCATGGGATCTTAATTCAAAATAACAAATGGCCCTGATAGAGTCTTTAAACTTACCTCTGAAACTTTGCAAGTCTGGCCTCCATCATCTACACTGCTCTTAACATTCTTATCTTCCAAGTTCCCACAGAACATCCCACTGACCTCTCTCTTAACACTCAATAGCTCGTCTAGTCCAAAGTTCCAAAGGCCTTCCACAATCCACCCAAAAACACGGTCAGGTCTATCACAGCAATACCCCGCTCCTGGTACCAATTTTTCTCAGAGTTAGGGTTTCTATTGCTGCAACAAAACACCATGACCAAAAAGCAAGTTGGGATGGAAAGGGTTTATTTGACTTACACTTCAGCATTGCTGTTCATCATCAAAGGAAGTCAGGACAGGAACTCAAACAGGGCAGGATCCCAGAGGCAAGAGCTGATGCAGAGGCCATGGAGGGGTGCTGCTTACTGGCTTGTTTCCTATGGCTTGCTGAGCCTACTTTCTTATAGAACCCAGGACCAGCAGCCCAGGGATGGCACTACCCACCATGAGCTGGGCCCTCCCCCATTGATCACTAAATGATAAAATGCCTTCCAGCTGGATCTCAAGGAGGCATTTTCTCAGCTGAGGCTCCTTCCTCTGATGACCCTATAGCTTGAGTCAAGTTGACACACAAAACCACCAGCTACCCAAGCACCTTTATGTATAATGGAGCAGTTGATATCCAGGCCTAGATGCTACCTGGAGGGAAATACGAAGGAGGAGAGCAGTCGCTGTTGTGAGTGTTCCCCAAGAGTAGCACACTGTGACGACTAAGGAGAGGAGTTAAGTGCTGGAGGCATCTCAAGCTTTAATCATTTACTTGACAAATCCCAGGTCTAAAGCTGAGCCAGGCACTGACTGGAATGTGGGATGGGGAACAAAATATCTCCCTTTGGCCCAGGAAAACCGAGAGGCATAGACACTGGATTCACCTACTCCCATACCACTTTTAAGACACAGTATTAGGATTTGAACTCTGACAAGAAAGCCATGCTCTGTTCATGGCACACTTTTGAAAGGACCATGCAGATGCCATAACAAGCTCCTGAGTCTTCTCTCAGAGATCAGGCCTCGATTTCAGTTTCCTGAAACTTGAGCAAGCAGTTTCTGGGAGGGCCGTGAACAAAAGACATAGTCCTTGCAGTAGCTCCCTTTCTGCACGTACACTGACTGCTCAAGGTTCAACCATCTATTTACTGTCTGGGACTCCTCACCAACTTAGAGCTACTTGCATGAGTCAAGGTCAGAGCCTGGGTCACTGAGTCAGCCCCCACAGTCAGTATGTGCTAGGCCAGCCAGACTCCATGGCAGCTCAAGGCAAAGCCTGGGATTTGTCCAGGCCTGCCCAAAAATGGTAACTGTAACCTCCAACTAACCTTAGCCAATTAAAAATTACTAACATGATTGACACTCGCATAAACCAATCCTGAGCCTGTTCCTATGTGATTTGTAGACCCCAAGCCCCTTTCTTTAAAAACCCTGCCCCATTGCTACTCAGGGTCTCTCCTGCTCTGCTGCTGCGTCAGATGGACAGAGAGTCCTGAGTTAACTCGTAATAGTAAAAAGACTCTTTGCTTTTGCATTGGTTTTGGTCTCTTGGTGGCCTTTGGGGGACTCTGGGTATAACACTTTTAGAGAGTATTTTTAGGAAACAGGTGGAAAACAGCCTAATCTCATAAGACCCTAATTTTTGTAAGCATAATTAATGTATGTTGGAGAATATTATTCTAAGGTGTGTTACTTTTGTTTATGTTGCGTTTGCTTAACTCTGTGAAGCTGTGTTACTGTGTCTATCTAAAACACCTGATGGTCTAATAAAGAGCTGAACAGCCAATAGCAAGGGGAAAAGGATAGGTGGGGTTGGCAGGCAGAGAGAATATATAGAAGGGGAAATCTGGGGAAAAAAAAATCAAGGAATGAAAGAGAAAAGAAAAGGAGCCAGAGAAGCAGGAGGACTCCAGGGCCCAGCCACCCAGCTACACAGCAAGCCATGGAGTAAGAGTAAGATTTACAGAAGTAAGAGAATGAGAAAAGCCCAGAGGCAAAAGGTAGATGGGATAATTTAAAGTTAAGAAAAGCTGGCAAGAAACAAGCCAAGCTAAGGCCGGTCATTCAAAGGAAAGAATAAGCCTCCATGTGTGATTTATTTGGGAGCTGGGTGGCAGACCCCCCCCCCCAAAAAAAGAGTAAAAACAAACAACAACAAATGTTTTTCTCTAGCTGGTAATTTTAAACATTTCCTTTTTATTTATTTTCTTTTTTAAAGATGTATTTTTATGTGTATGTATATGTCTGTGTGCCTGAATGTATGTCACATGTGCGCATATACTCACAAAGGCCAGACGAGGGCATCAGATGCCCTGGAACTGGGGTTATAGGTTATTTGGAGCCACCACATGGGTGCTGGGAACCAACCAGGCCCCCCACAAGTGCTCTGCAAGTGCTCTTAGCTGTCGAGCCATCTCTCCAGTCCCCGTTATTTCCTTTTTATAAACTGACTTTCTACACATGAGGTGGTTTCCAGTCACATGAACAACCAGTTTTAGACACAAGTGATTATTTTGACAAATATAATGTTCTCAATACCAGTGGTGCCATAAACACTGCATGTGTATCTATAGAGCAACCGACAAGAATTGGGAAGGCAATTACTTAATGAGCGCTCACTCGACATATACCGTTTATCATCGCATGTTCTCGTAGGCCATCTTATGTGAAATATGACCCTGTTTAAAAGCGGGAGTTCTGCCTCACTCTTTATTCAATTCAAGCCCCGAGTTCTTCAAGCAGCCCTTGCAAAAAGTGGGTATTTAACAGATAATAGTGAACAGAATGAGAAATGCCTTCCATTACTGAACCTCTTATAAGTGCTTTTCCTGACTCCCTTCTATGAACTCATTTAGTAAGTACTGGGCTCCACAAAGGTTCTGCATCCTTCACTGTTTCTATGGTAATTCCCTCTGTGTCTGAGGGTGTCTATTCACAAACTCAAAATCTTCACTCATTCAAGGTCCAATAATATAGAGATTATCAGCATTTCCCCCCAGGAAATCAGGACATCATTATTTTGGGACATACAATTTCCTTCCATTTCATTTTTATTTAGTGTGTATGTGTGTGTGTGTGCGCGCACATGTGTCCATGTTGGGGGACTACGTATGTGCATGGGGGTGGAGGTCATAAGCTTCATGCTTCATGCACCTTCCACCTTTTATTTGAAACAGAGTTTCTCACTAGCCTGCAACTTGACCAAGTAGGCTAGACTAGCTGGCCATATCTGCCTCCCAACTCACCATTAAGGGAATTACAAGTGTACCCCATCAAACTCGCCTTTTTAGATGAGTTCTAGGATCAAGCTCAGATCCTCGAACTTATGAGTCAGTCTCTTTAGTGACCGAGCCATCTCTTCAGCCTATTGTTCCTGTCTGGTTGAGTCCCCATACTGGATTCAATACTTAGGCAAAGCAGGGGGTGCAAGGCATCTGACCGAACCTGATTCTCAAAAATGGACCCAGAGCTCCTCTGTCTGGTGAGATTGGACCAGAGGAATTTCAAGACAAAAAATTAGAAATGACAGAGAGCTTCTTCCAGTTGCTAAGGGGTGGGGATCTCTAACTTCAGAAGAAACTGTTCAATTTTTTAAAGAAGGATCTAAATAAAGCCCAAGGACCCTGGGTGTAGAAAATACAGTACAAAATCAACAGTAATGCTGGGTCTTAGGGTCAATGTGGGCATACATCCTCAAGGCCCAGCATGCAACTGGAAGAGCACCTCTTCATCTTAAGTCAGAGAAATGGAAGAGCGTGCCCTAAGACCCACCCCACTATACAAGATGGATTCTAAGCATTTTTAAGGCATTGTAACTAATGTTGGAAAGAATTCTAACAGCCAGGAATGATGGGGCATTAACTTTAAAAGGTTTACAGCTAGGTGTAAGAGGATGAGGCATGGGCTACATACACAGTACAGCGAGAGCCTCTCAAATGATTAAACTTTTTCACCATCTTGTCAACATCTTCCAGCTTTCAGTTGCATTTCTCTGACTCCTGGAGCTCTGTATGTGTCACTGCAAATGTCACCCCCTGTGAGTTGGAAGAAAGAAAAGACCCCTAGGGAAGGATGGGATGGCCTATGTAGCTGTAGCTAGTGAGGATTTCAAGGGAAGAAAATGCCACTGTGTTAAGTCAGTCCCAGGCCAACTCCTCCATGTGCAGAGTGGAGATACAACAGCTGAGTTCAGAACTGGTCAACAGGTGATGGCCTCTATCCCTGGATTCTGGGAAAACTGGCATCTGAATTTTCAGAAATTACCACCTCAAATGGCCAAATGTACACAACAAAGGTTGCTCCTGTCATCTCTAGCAAAGGTAACAGAAATGACTGAGGCTGTCCAGCAAGAATCGAAGGAAAGACTGGGTCAAAAGTTTCTGTGGAAACCAGGTGTAATCCCAGCAATAGGAGACAGAAACAGGAGGATTCCTGAGGCTCCATGGCAGCTGGCAGGCTACCCTCATCAGTCAGCTCCAGGTTCAGTTAGAGACTGTCTCAAGAAATAAGGGGGGAGAGGCAATTAAGGAAAACACTGACTTCATCCTCTGCTCTCCCTCTCTCTGTCTCTGTCTGTTTCTCTGTCTCTGTCTCTGTATTTGTCTCTCTCTCTGTCTCTCTCTCTGTCTCTCTCTGTCTGTCTCTCTCTCTCTCTCTCTCTCTCTCTCTCTCTCTCTCTGTGTGTGTGTGTGTGTGTGTGTGTGTAAAAGAGAGTGAGAGAGAGAGAGAGACCGAGAGAGACCGAGAGAGAGAGACCCTATCTCAAACATCAACCAAAGCCAGCCCAGTCTCAATCATCAACCAAAATAAAGAACTCAATGGAAAAAGAAAATGAAGCTGACCATCTAGCTTCATGCTGAGCCAGAGTCAATTGAGGGTTGAAGCTGAGTGAATGGGACTTGGAAACATCCCACAGCACCTGCAGATTATTTTGAAACCAGAAAGTGATAATTGCCATGTTTGTGCCTAAAAGAAGTAAAAAAGTGCCTAGTCTCCATAGGCTGACCTTCCCTCATCAATAAAGATAGTGCATAAACTCAGAAAGCTACTAAATAGATTCAAGTGATCAGAAGTAGTAATTATGAAACTAGGAAAAGCACACTCTTAAGTATGAATTATGCATTTTGGAAGATTATTGGTTTTAATACTTAAAGTGTTAGAATCAGTATTATCTTATTCCCAAAAATTCTAATTCATATTAAGTCAACTTTTAGTATAAAATTTTGAATATAAGCTAATTCATTCTTCATTGCTTTGATGTAGAATAAATACTTTTTATGTAGCCCAGACTAACCTTGTACTCACTAGCCAAGATGGCCTTGAAATCCTTATCTCCTACCTCTTTCAAGTTCTGGAATTTGAAACAGGCAGGACTTTCATTCTTTGAAAGAAAAGAGAAAGCTCAAGGCCATCCTGGACTATAGAGAGAGTCTTTGTCACAAAACAACCTGAAGAGGGGAGGAGGAGGAAGAGGAGGAGGAGGAGGAGGAGGAGAAATGGGAAGGTTTTTTTTTCATTGAACTCTGAGAAAACAGGCCAAGGAAGAGGCTGGTTTCAGCTTGAGGGTTTTAATGGTGTCACGACCCTTGTAAAATTTTCCGGGCCAAATCTTCCCCACATAGGGTCTCTATTACCTTGCAGTTCTGTCAACTGACCGCAGAGAACAGCGGCTCTATTTAGTCAGCACTGGGATGTCATTTGCATGCAATGTAGATATATCCTTTTAAGGACTGTTGTGCCTTATTTAAATATCTGATCAACTGCATTATAAAAAATAGCTTTCCCCAAAGTCATGGAGGGACATTTGGCCTGAACATAGCATCCTGGAAGTACTAGGGACAGCTTCCCAGAACAGCACTCAGCCAATCGCTGACCATGAGATGCTGCCAAAACAGCCATGACCACCCTGTTGGGATAGTTGTAAGGTGTGTGTGTTTAGCATGTTTTCTTTGATTAAACTGCAGCTGCCTTTGGTGCTGTCCTGCTAACCGAGGACACCTCTCAACTGCCTTTCCTTCCTGCTCCTCTGTGTCTTTCCATCAACCCCAAAAATAAGCTGCTGGTATTTGGATCCTCATCTCCACACCTTCTTTGGGAGTATTGCAAATTAACACAGCAAATCTGGGCCAAATATTGTAATGATTTTCATTTATGGAGAGACAAGGCAGTCTAGATGAATACTTAGATAAAAGCGTGCATGGAGTTGAATGGGAAATGGATGGGTAATCAAGTGGATTGTGATTGGATAGGTGGATAGACAGGTGGATTCATCAGATAGATGGATTATTGGATGGATAATGGATGACGGTCAATAGACGGATGGGTGGTAGGTTGATGAACAGATGGGTGGGTGAGTGGTAGATGTATAGAAGGATGGGTAGTGTATGCTGGACAGATGGATGAAGAGTGGCTGGGTGGCTAGCTGGCTGGATGGGTGAAGATCAAATGGTTGAATCAACAGATGAGTAGGTGGACAGATGGTGGATGAATAGACAAGAGTAGATGGATTGGTGGTCAGCTGGATGAATGCTTGGGTAAATGAAGGGTGTACCAGTAGAGAGTGAGTATATGAAATCAAGAAAAGAATCTTTGGTAATGATATGTATGAAAATGTCAAAATGAAACTCATTACATTGCATGCTAATGTTAAAAATTAATTTAAAAAGTAAGATAAAAGAATCATTGGAAAGAAGCAGCATCCTATATATTTTACATTCACATTGATTAAATTCATCTCTTCTTCAAAAGTGCTTTAAATTTCTTCCAAAGATTTTTATGGTGGTTCATCTCAACTCTATAAAGAACAGATACCCTAATACAAATTTTCACATACCCATTTTCTAGTTCAAAAATTATCCACTCACAGCCATCTCATTACCTCAGTTACCACTCACCTCTCCCACTTGTATCATCCTTGATCAAATGGCACATGTCATACATCTATTTTAGTGTCTATGTCTAAAGGATGAGAGCTCTTAAAATAGTATTTACAGTAATCACACCTAAAGTAATTACTAATTTATCCATATCTTACAATATCCAATCAGTGTTGGATTATCTACTAAATGCCATCATTTCACAGCTTAAGGGCACTTAAGATCTTAAGATCAGGAATGTGACTGGCTGATGTTTCTCTTAAGGCTGTTCAACTATAGGTCCCTACTCTTGTCTCTTTTTCTTGCAAATGTGGTCCTTGAATAATTAGTTGGTGTGTTTTAATTTAACAAAAGTTGGCAAAACCTAAAGCAAATGCTGTTTTTGCTTGCTGTGGGTCCTGTCATTTATAACACAGGGGTGAAGCCAGTGTTCTGTGCTTTCTTATTGTCTGCAGGCTAATGATGGGAGCTTTTATTTATATTGTGGAAAGCATTTTCAAAATGTCAATGCCTGGAGGCTGCGGAAACAGGCGTATGTATATGAAAGTAAAATCAGGAACGCTAAGATGCTAGAGAAGCAAAGAGAACCAGGAAGAGCCAGCGGCAAATGCCAAGTCACTTTATAAATCTGGAAATCTGTCGTGCCACTTCTTGGCTAAAAATCTTTCTATGGATTTCCATGATGATGACAGTGAACTCCAGATGCCCTGGCCCTGCCCTTGCAATCACATCCATGAGCTCCCTCCCTCGACCCACTGCGGTCCTGTGGGCTTCTCTCCAAAGCTCTCAATGCGTTAGGGCCTAGCACTCGCTGAGTGTTCTACCGGAATGGGGCTGGTCCTCACTTTGACCTTGCCTGCTGCGGTGGAGAACTGAGCATGTGCATAGTTATCCCCAAGGTTAAATATGGGCATATTGGAAAGCAAAAGACCAAGTGTGCCTATGGCCAGCAGGAAGACTTGGCTACAGTTAAAAGCAAAAATCACACGTGCCTCTAATGAGGCCCAGAAATGATAGGTCCCTTAGCAACTGAACCTTGAGGTAGCATTTGGAAATGGAATCAGTGTTTCTGTTAGCTGGTTGTTTTATGGATTGGTTGGTTTGTTGCTGTTGTGTTTGTTTCTGCATGGTGGGGGGGGGGTAGTGTTTAGACAGAGTCTCACTATGTCAGCCAGGCTGGCCTCAAGATCATGATCCCCCTGCCTCAGCCTTCTAGGATTACAAGCATCTGCCAGCACACCCAGATTAGGAGTGGAGTCACTTGTGAGGACAGGTCCCTCAGATGTAGTGTGAGAGCCAAAGTTATATTTTAAGTTTTAATTACTATGCCTGAGAGAGCCATGGAACAAAAATGCCTCTGATCTGCAAGCCCCTTGCCCAAGGACAGATAGTTCCTGAAATGCTGAAGGCTGTTGTTTATGGGAGACAACAAGTCACATGTTTTCACTCCCCTAAACAAGTTTGTTTGACCCATCTGCCCCACATGTGCTTGATCACCTGTGGGCGGGAGGTTCACTGACAGGAAATACCTCAGGATATACACTTGACCCTGACTGTGTGTAGGCTGGAGGTACATCAGGATGTATGCTTGCCCCGATTGGAAATGATGGGGAATACTTAAGCCGCTGCAAAACCTGGCTCAGGGCCATTTACCAGCAACCTGGGTATAGAGCTAGCCAGAGCCCATCCACCTCGCCAGTATTTAATTTAAGCTGCTTCAACTTTGGCTTTAAATTGTGGTGGTGGTAGTCTTATTCTCGGTCGGTGGGATTAACAGTAGAACTCTGGGATGAAATTTGTTTTCCAGATCACAAAGCAGAACTGCACATGCTCTCCCTGAACGGAAACACTGAAAAATGGACCCAGAAAAACAAAGAAGAGCTGTGGCACACAGGAAGCACCAGTGAGCACAGAAATTAGCCAATATTAGTTGGAAACGCTAAATACATATTGATTGGAAACTGGAAAAATCTAAGATGCATTAATTATCAATAGTGTAATGATCTTAATTTTAGAAAACAATTTGAGTGGAAAAATTACGTGGAAGGGGCACTGTGGAGAAGGTGAATTGCCCTAAAGTCTCCATCTTATTCTGGAGACTAGTTTTTATGATGGCTACCATTGTTTTGATCAAGGTCTCTCTGTGTGGCCCAGGCTGGTCTTGAACTTGCATTTCTCGTGCCTCTGCCTTCAAAAGCAGAAATTAGACATATGCATCACCCTTCCTGGCTACAAAGAAATCTACACTTAAAATTATTTTTCTTATTTTGCTGTCTTTGGTTGTTTGTTGTTGCTGTTGTTATCATTTGAAACATGGTCTTATGTAGCCAAGGCTGACCTCAAACTCACCCAGAATGATCGAGAACTGCTGATCTTCCTTCCTTCAGTTCCCAGGTGCTCAGATTAAAAATTGAATGTGTACACTTAATGTTATATTTTTAAAAATAATGGCTGGGTGTGGTGGTGCATTCCTATAATCCCAGCATTTGGGAGGTAGAGACAGAAGGATCCGAGGTTCAAGGTCATTCTTAGCTACACAGTGAGTTTGAGACTAGCCCAGGGTATGTGACAGACTTAAAAAAAAAAGTAAAAAAAAAAATTTGAGCTGTATGCTTAAGATGTATATATCTAATGTGTATAAAATATTCTATTTTTAAGTTTCTATGAGAAATGGTTACTTAGATTTGATTCCTTCTCAACATATCTTTCAGCACCAATGTTCTTTCTTCAGAGGCCTCTGGAACCACTTGTGGTAGGTGACACACTCAACACTGTTCCTTAGCCTCCCTGCACCCACACCCTTGTCCTGGGAGGAGCATGCGCTCTCATCTCTAGATTTGTGGGCTCAGCTGTGTGACAGGGGTCTCTGACCTACAGTGATGCAGTGTGCTGGTTCTTTCTGCTCTGAAGTTACTGACAGGCATTATTTTCATTCCCTCTCACTGTATTCTCCTGCTGCAAGCAGGGCTTCTTCCTCTGGGTAACCACTATGCCTTCAGCCTGGATCCCCAAAATGAACCAGGACTGATCCACTCTATAGTTTGAAGCAAAGATGCTAAGCAGGACCTGCCCCCAACAGCCAGCCTCCAGCTGTCCCAAGGAAGACCTCAGCCTAGCCTGGCAGAGTATAGTCACCCCCAAAGAACCAGAATCTCCAACAACCATGGCCTTACAAACCCATAGAGGCCTAGACCTAATGACAGCTGACAATGGACCGCATATGTGTCTTCCTTGGAGAATGTTGTTTCTATGTAAATCAAACAGGGATAGTAGAGAAAATGATAGATGATTGTTACAATGAATCAAGGCCAGAGACAAAAGATCTTACTATGGTGAGATCTGGACCTCCTGGAGCCCCTGAATGGGCCCCCTAGCAGGACCTTTGGGTATGAGTCTCCTGACTCTACCATTTGCCTTATAAATCTTCTCTCTTAATCAGCAACTGTTTATCCCACCAGGCAAGAATGAGACCACTACCACAGCGTTTGAACCAAATCTGAAGCAATCTTTATTAAATACTGGCCAGGATGGTGGACAGAGGCCAGGTTCATACCCAAAATTCCCAGAGTATGGCACCAAATTACGTCAGTCAGAGGTTTATAAAGGCAAAGCCCACAAGGCTACATACTTCCTGCCTTTGTCCAATCAGGGGCAAGCACACAACCTGACATACTTCCTGCTGCACTCCCCACCTACATGTGATCACATCCTGTGCTGTTGGGGCAACCAACCTTGTTTGTGAAAGTGAAAACAGGTGGCTTCTAATCTTACAGGAACAACAGCCCCCAGCATTGCAGGAAGTTGTCTGTCCTTGGGCAAGTGGGGCTTACAGGTTAGAGGTATTTTTGTTTTATAGATCTCTTAAGCACAGTAATATAAGCTTAACCTTAGCCGTCACAAAACAGGATAGAAGCAGTTAGACTCCAGGTCCTCCACCAGTATCAGAGGATTCCTTTAGAAGGGTCGTAAGAGATCTTGACAAAGAGGAGGAGAGAATGTGGTAGAAAGGCCCCAGACTGCCACATGTTAAACAATGGAAAATCCCCAGTTCTGAGACAGTTCCACAGAAATGACTCCACCTCACTTGCAGGATCTCCAGAAACTGGAGGCACTGGGCCTCCTACTGCAACTTACACTTGTCTGTACCTGTTCTTCCTGCTTGTTTCTGCTCCCCCACCTAATAAAGGGCTACGGAGCCTGAGGGTCAGGCAGATGCCATTAGAGAGTGAGCCTGGGTGTATCCAGCTGACATCATAAACTTTTCTCTTCACACCTAAAATAGCTTGGTGACTCAGTTTCCAAAAAATTCCCACAACAGTTTCAGCTGCTAAACTTGGGATGTTTTGTTACACAGCATTTTGAGGACATTAGCTAATAGACTTTGTTATCCCATGGAGGTCCTGGGAGAAATCCCTCATGAATAGTGAGGGGTGATTCTACACCAAAAGTTGAAACTGAGCCTGAATATTCTGTTTCCTTCTCCAGGGGTCTCTGGAATCTGTCTCCTCCAGTGCTTTTAATAGTTAAAACCCCTAGGACTGGACTGAGGACACAGCTCAGTAGTAGAGCACATGTATGTCATGTGCAAAGCCTGGGGTTCAAACCTCAAGAAAAACAACACTCTTGGGTTGTCTAACTCCGATATAAGTTCTAAGCCTTTTCCCATCTGGCCTTTTTCACACAAGTCTCTACTCTCTACCATATATTCCAGGGTCCGCTCTGCAATTTCAGTTCCACGATGCACCAAGCCAAGTAGTCTGAGACTTTGCATAAGCGGTTCCCCTCTCTTTCCCTTTTCTCCTTTGGTTGGTCCTCATATAGCTGCTACCTCTCCACATCTCCCTTTACAACATGTCCTCTTTGGGGATCTGGCTCCTTTCATTCAAAGTTGCCTTTGTGAAATTCATGTGGATTCTGCATCGCAATGCTGCCGCTGACTCCCTTGTTTGGTTGTAGAGCATTCCAGTACGTGTATACTTCTCTGTCCACTTTATTGTCGGGCATTTGAGTGGTCAGAGCGGAGCCGTGGCTGTGTCTCTGTGACCATCACAGACTATCTTAGGCACCCATAGCTGTGCATATTTCTTGACCATACTCCTAAAAGTGGAACTAGTGTTTATAAAAGGCGGTTCTCTTTAGCTTTAGTAAATGCTTCTTATAGTTTCTCGGGGTGGCGGCTCTGAGCTCATCCGTGCCCCTTATGTGGAATCCCAGGCAGCAGCTCCTCAGAATCGGACTGTATTTGACAGCAATGTCTTTGCAGAGGCTGTTAAGGTTAATAGGGTGGGCACTGATCCAACCTGAATGGTGTTACTTTAAAAGAGGCCATTTGAACACAGAGGAAGGATCATACGAAAACAGAGGTAGAAAATGGCCACCTAAAAGCCTCAACTACCAGTGAGATGGGCTGGGGAGGTGGCTCAGTGACAGAGCATTTGCCTAGCCATGTGAGGCCCTAGATTCAGTTCTCAGAAATGAAAAAAACGAACAAGAAGGGTCAGCATGATGGCTCAGTGGGTAAAGGTGCTTGCTGCGGAGCCTAACCACCTGCATTCGATCCCTGGGACCTACATGGTAGAAAGAGAGAACAGACCCCTGAACGCTGTCCTCTGACCTCTGTACGTGCTCCGTGGCACACGTGCTCCTGATCATACACACACAGTAAATACATGTAATAATACTTTTCAAGTGAAGGAGAAAGGTCACAGAAGAAAACAATCCTGCTGACTCCTTCACCTTGGTCTTCCAGCCTCTGAAGCCAAGCAAATATATTTCTGCTCTTTCATCTACTCAGCCTGTGGTGCTCTGTAGACACTTGGGAATCCTGGCAAGCCATCATCAAGGTCTGGCCATCCAGGTTGCCCTGTGCCCTCAATAACACTCAGATCATCTGCCTCATTTATTTTAGCCATACTGATCATGGGAACGATGATGTCTGGAGACTTGCATGTACATTGCCCTGACAGCTAATGGGCCAGAGCTGTTCAGGTGTTTACTCTTTTGACCAACATTTTACAGCCAGCTTACTCCAGCCCTTTAGCATTCTGTACTATTCAAACTTCACCTTTAAAGGACACAATGCTAATGGGCTGGAGACACAGTTCAGCAGCTGAACACTTGCTGCTATTGCCAAAGACCAGAGTTCAGTTCCCAGCACCCTCACTGAGTGACTTACATGATTCACAACTGCTTGTAACTGCAGCTCCAGGGGATCTAACACCTTCTTCTGGTGCATTCATGTGATGCATATACACACACACACACACACACACACACACACATACACGTTCACTGTTAGGCAGCCAAGTCCCCTTATCTTCCCTGCTCTATAACCCAGCTCCGCCTCCACATTCAGTCTGTCTTTGCTGGACAAAGAAGAGCCTGAAATCCAGTCTAAACTCTCCTTACCAAGCTAGGCACCCTTAGAACTGTGCCCTTCAAGTGGACCCCCCTTTTATTAATTTCTGATAAGAGCTTTAGAAGCCCGGGGCTGCACTGGAACTTGATCTGGGAAGGACAAGAAGGGACTCTAAATTTGACTGAATACAGAAGGCCACAGACCTGAGATGGCCAGAGCAGAGTCTCCCCACTGTGCAGGCGTCTCTTTGTAAGAAAGAAAGGATGAGCTGGTGTTCAAGGATGCCCGTTATGTGCTGCTCAGTGAAGTGATGTAAAATCAGCCACAGCCTCCGATCCCTAATTTCCAGCTATCCCTCAGCTTTGGCCAGGGCCAGCCTCACTTTCTCTTGGTTGTCTGCATGAAGCCTGTGCTCTGGTGTTTCAAAACCAGTTGCCGTGTGGACTTGCTCCTGCTTCTTGTCACCTCAGGCAAGAATAAGGCTCCTCCTTGTGGTCAAGAGCCTGCAGGCAGGGTGCTGAAATCCCAGCCTGGGGCTGACCTTAGAGTCAGGGCTGAATGGAGAAGCCCTTCCTCCACATGTGTCCATCAGGGCTGTAGTCACCTCTGGAATGACTAGGCACAGGGGATGGCTGAGTCAGAGCCTGCCAGGCAGTCTGAAAGGCCATAGTTGTTTAGAAAGACCTGTTAGCTCTCTTACACTCTCTGGCCAGTGCAAAGGGTTTCCTGTTCATTTCAAAAGCATCAAAAGCATCAAGGCCGGCTCGGTTGGTAGGCAGAGTACCTATCAAAGGGCTGGTCCTCCCCCCCCCCCCACCGCCCCATACACGCACACACATCTTCTTGCTGGTTTGAAATAGCTAAAATGAGGAGCCACTGGTTACTGAGATCACAGAGTTCCTGTTCTCAGTTCACACAAGGTAAAAGTTCATGAAGAACTTGTTGGAAAATGAAGCGATAAGTCACCAATTAGGAGCAGGCACTGCTCCCGCGGAAGACCTGTTTGGTGCCTGGCAACTCACAGGGCTTGCAACTCAACATCCAAGGGATTGGATGCCCTCTTCTGGCCACCGTGGATATCTGCACTCACATTCCTATATATATTCCTACACAATTTAAAATAAAACAATTCTTAGGAAGGTAAAACAAAAGGAGAGACAGGCAGACAGACAGAAATGTGTTGACTTGAGTGTGATGGCTGTAATCCCAGTCCTCAGGAAGCTGAGGCAAGACAATAAGTTCAAGGCCAGCCTGGGCTACAGAGGAAGACTGTCCCAAAACAAGCACTTGTCCCAGGTGGTGGTGGCACAGGCAGATCTGTGAGTTCGAGGCCAGCCTGGTCTACAGAGCATTTCCAGGACATCCAGGGCTACACAGAAAAAACCTTGTCTAAGGGAAAAAAAAAGAAAAAGAAAAAGAAAAAACAAAACAAAAAAACATTTGTGTGGTAGAAGGAGCTGGCAATAACAGTGAGTGAGAATAAAAGAAAAAATTTTCAGGGAATTGAAAAAACTGTTCCTTTCTGTTTGAGGGCCAAGCAGAGACAAAGGAGACAGCCAGGTCCCGACTTGGCATGTGTGCTCTGGTCAGATTGAAATGGAAGAGCAGCCAGGAGTTGCAGAGCAGACACATTTATATTCTGATCAGGTTGTGTGGGATATAGAATCTGTGAACTGGATAAAGAAGTTATGAAATGTCTCCAGCCCCAGAGCTGCCTCTGCCTGGTGTTAGCCGAGCTAGACCAGCTATGTCAGCCATCTTTCCAACACTATGACAAACACCCGAGACAGTCAACTTGTAAAAAGGAAAGTTTAGTTTGGGCTCATGGTGTGGGGCCTTCGGATCAAGGACCGGTTGGCTTTATTGCTTTGGGCCTGTGATAACACATGGTAGGGATGCCTGTCAGGCTAAAACTACCAGCCTCATGACTGGGAAGAGGGAAGGGTGGAACTGTGCCTCCTACAGTTTATGCATGCAAACGCACATGCACACACACACACACACACACACACACACACACGCACGCACGCACGCACGCACGCGCACACATGCACACATACACAGGGCATATTCATGTTGGCCTGAGACCTACCACTAAAGAAAACTTCTTTTTTTTTAATATAATATTTTTTAGTTCTCTGAGAAGTTCATACATATATGTAATGTATTTTGGCTGTATTCACCCACCACTCCTCTGTGAAAGGCCAGCTCCTACCTTTTAAAGGGTTCCTATGAGGAGAGAGGAATAAGAAATTTTTAGGTAGAAAGACAGTGGAGAGGAGACCTACAGAAACAGGATAGCTTTGGGAGGGCCTAGATCAAAATCCACCAGCTCCCTTTGTCTCTTCAAAAGGGCTTTTTATAACAATGCCAAGGGGTGGGGCAAAAGACCTCCCCCTTGCTAGATCAAAGCACACCACACAGCCAAGTGCAGACCCTTCCAAACACCCAGTAACCATGCCCATGGTCCAATCATCCCCTTATGCAGTCCTGCTGGGTAAAGCAAGCTCAGATTCTCAGACCCTGAGTAAGTTCTCACTAGGAAACCTCTGTGGGTCCCTATACTCCTCCCACTAACTCCTCCCAGAACTCCCTTCCTCCCAACTTCATGTCCTGTTATTTTTTTGTAACCCACTGAGTCCAATTTGTGCTGCCCATAGATACGGGCTTGTGATGCCACCCACTGGAGCCAGAAACTTAAAACCGACTCTTCCTCTCTCTGCAGCCATAAGCTGTCAATAACCTTTAGGCTGGGGGTGAGAGCTCATGAGCCCCTCACCCATCTGTGCTGGAATGTTGACTGGCTTGATCTTGTGTGGGTCTTGCGCAGTCAACCACAGCTGCAAATGCAGTGTCTACAAATGCAGTGATCCTATCGTGTCCAGAAGTCATTGTTTCTCAGGTCCTTCCCGACCTCTGGTCCTTATACTCCTTCTAACTCCTCTTTCAGATGTTCCCTGAGCCTTGGGGTGTGATATGTATTTTTGAGAACACACTTCATAGAGTCTCCCCCAGCTCTCAGTAGCACCAAGTTGGTAAGCCTTTAACCCATGAGCCTTTGGGGGATAGCAAGACCCAAACCATGCACCAGCTTTCTTTTGATTAGTGTTTCTACAGCATATCTTTTTTTATAATCCCTTTACCATCAATCTTGGGCTGTTTCTCCTGCTGATGTACTCCAGTTTTCACATCTTGGTGGTTATTAGTTCTTAAGAGCTTTAGTTGTCTCCTTCACCTGTGGAGTATGACCCCTTTACTAATGGTCACTGTCGCCCCTAGATAATTGTCAATCACCTCATTCCGAAGAGCAGCTTTTGGTATGTTACCTGTGCACACTCTCCAATGCACTTCCCATTACATCTGGATGAATTAGAATATCTCCTGTGGAGGTAGAAGGAGACAGAAGTTATGCCTTGCTGTTAGGCAATGGTACAAGGGGAAAAGTGTACACGTTCAATACAGAAGAAAAAATTCTGGATCTTTTCAGTCACAGGTGGCTGAGCCCACAGATATAGAGGGCCAGCTGCATCTTTCTGTGTCCTGTGTACTCAGCTCTGGGAGCCTGTCGTTTTTGTGGGGGGGGGGCCCTCCCCACCCCCACAGCTTCTCACTCAGTGCTGTGGCTTCGTGATCTGACTATGTAAGGTTGTCTCTCATCTCTGAACAGCATGGATATTAGATCCTCAGTTATGAAAAAGGACACACTGGCCACCAAGAGATAGAGATGGGTCAAGACGCCCCCACCCCCTTCCCTCACACCTCACAATGCTGTGCATTAGCAGCCCCACTCCCAGCCTCTGTCTCCTCACAATTCTCTTCAGCTCTCTATTCACAGCTGTCCCGAGAAGGAGAATGTTATGTCCCTTTTCATCATTTCACCGGGGACAAGAATGAAAGGCCCATGATGGCACAGAATTACGGTTCTTTTAGATTATTTGAAACACTAATGATCCATCTTTCCCCCAATTTTCCAAAGAAATATGAATGTCGAGTGTAATTTCCAAACAAGAAATTTTGACAACTTGAACGCTGCATAACTATGCGAGAGAACATTTCAACAAGAGGGCATTGTCACACTGCAGCAGGTCATCCCTTCCTGCAGATGGCCTTGCTTATATGGGCAAGGGCATCCTTGGGAAATGTGTTACAGGTTATGCCAGGAGGCCTTCTGGGAAAGAGACTTCCTGACAGCTGCCTGTAAACTGTAATAAACCCAGCAGCACATAGTGTGTGTCAGTGCACGGCTCAGGATGAAGGAAGAGATGCTTGCTTCTCGTGTTGACTTCTAGTTTCCCTGTTTCTCTGGGTTATAATTCTCTACTGAGTGTGTGACAGACCACACGACCTCTAGAGGTCACTAACAGCTGATATAGCTAAGGATGCTTCCCCACCCCCTTCCCAGCTCCTCACCTACTTAACATGGAACTGTCTATACCTACTGTGCTTAACAACCCATCACTGTGACATAAAGAGCTCTGAGCCCATGGAGCTTGTCCTCGGACATCCAGACTTAGGAGAGCAAGTGGTATCCACCCATGATAGAAAGGTGGCCACTTCCTTTGACCTCTCCCTTCCTTCATTGAGAGATCGTGACTCGTCAGAGTTTCCTCATGGCTCAGTTGGAGGGACCCTTGAACGCGTCACTGGAACTGTGTCATGAGCCAGTCATGGGAGAAGCTGCCTGGAGCTCTTAACTAGCACACTACTGTTACCAAGGGCTGGAGGGCAGATCAGTTATGCTTCCTCCCTGGGTCCTCATCAACATGAAGAAGCTATGTGGAGTTGGGTGGTGAGAAAGAGTTTGGACAGTATCATGGCTCGGTGGAGGAGTTTCCTGCTTGCTTGGTGATTCCAACCTTGATTGTCATTACAAAAACAATCTTCCAGAACTTGGAACAAAGGCAAAAAAATATATATTTGTGGTATTTTACTATTCTCTGACAATGTCTAAAAGCCCATGAAGGGACCAGGACTTTGCTCCCTTTGTAACTTACAAATGGCCCAAATCTGTGAATGGAGGCATTAATTTGGAGAAACCAAAAAGAGCACAGTTGGTTTTTGCCCAGTGGGTACAAGAGGTGTCTAGTAGAAACAGAGAATACAGTTCTAAAGATCTTAAGTGATGCTCCCTGTGACCATGACTAATTCTGTAGCTTTGTGTGTACCTTAGCAGTCCAATTTCAGCATTCTTTTTATTGGCTTATATTATATAATATATGCATTATATTTTGCATGTCAACTGCTCCTGTCCTCTCTGAGTCCACTCTGCCATTCCCCTGGCTCTTTCATTAATGAGTTCAATGACGTGCTGATTGATGTGCGCACAATATGTATTTGTAAAAGGTTTTAGCATTTTCTGAAAACCAGTCTCTGACGCTGTTGAAGGAAGAGGGAGAGGCATAGAAACCATGGCTTTCCCCTTTCAGGCCTTTAGTCCAGAGAAAAACGGGGCCTGAGGATGGGCCCTATGCAGGCTGGCAAGCTGCAGCTCATCCCAGGCAGCCGTCTGTTAAGCAGTCATCCCTGTGGGTAGAGATGCATATATGGTGTTATCAGTGATCTGCTTGGACCACTTGCTTTCCCAGTGATGAGAAAGAGTGAGCATGTTGCCTCTCAGAGTCAGAGAAAGCTCAATGACTGTGTGATACCACGCCAATATCTTATAAGGAACTGATGTACTACCTCCAGGCACAGCCCAAAGAAGTCCAGAGCCTTCTCCATAAGTCAGCAACTTTTTACATCCCTCCCATCATTATAGTGCCCCATAATTAGCTATAAGAAATGATAATAACCAGCATCTTTATGTGCTATGTATCAGGTAAGTTTTTAAGTACCTAAACAGCATTTAATTCAGTTATGTCTAATTAAATGTGCCACAAGCCGGGTGTCAGTGGATCACGCCTTTAATCCCAGCACTCAGGAGGCAGAGCCAGGCGGATCTCTGTGAGTTCAAGGCCAGCCTGGGCTACAGAGTGAGTTCCAGGAAAGGCGCAAAGACACAGAGAGACCCTGTCTTGAAAAACCAAGAAAAATTAAAAATAAAAATAAAAAAATAAAAAATAAATAAATAAATGTGCCACAAGATAAACACCATGAGATCTGACACATGCACACACACACACACACACACACACACACACACACACACACACTTCACAGACAAGTGCCGAGCACTAAACAGATAACATCCTCTGGACCTCATAACTCATCCACGTCAGAACTATGACAAACCCAGGAGGCTGGCTCCATGGGGAAATTAAGCCCCACACTATAAATCCTTTAAAAATCTGACACTGACTGAATTGCTCAAAGCTCAACTCTGCTCCACGGTGCGCATATGACTTTGGGCAAATCAGCTTTCTATACCCTATGTCTTATCTCGTGGAGCTGATGATGACAGCTGCTCCATGTGACTGCCATAAGGATAGAATTGCTAAATTCAACTGAATCCCTCAGCCGAATTCCCAGCACACGGTTGAGGATGTTGCCCCACTGTGGAATGCTCACCTAGCACAAAGAAGCCCCTGAGCCTAGTCCTTAGAATTGCAAAACAAACAGAGAGAGAGAGAAGGAAGGAGAGACACAGAGAGAGATTCTAATACATAAGAAGTCAGAAGTAATTGTTGCCTTAAAAGCAAAAACTTGCCGGGTGGTGGTAGCGCACGTCTTTAATCCCAGCACTCGGGAGGCAGAGGCAGGCGGGTCTCTGAGTTCAAGGCCAGCCTGGTATACAGAGTGAGATCCAGGACAGGCACCAAAACTACACAGAGAAACCCTGTCTCAAAAAAATGAACAAAAAAAATGCAAAAACTTAGGAGGCTGAGGCAGGAAAAATCGCTGTGAATTCAAGAACAGCCTCAAAACAAACAAAAGACAGACAGGATTTAATCAGGAGAGGAGTCAACTTTCTTGTTTGTCCATAAAGAAAAAAAAAATGAGGCAATAGGGACTTAGGTCAGGGGTTGGAGGTACAAGCTTTATTGTGTTTTTACAACAAAGTCCCCAGCCACAAGTCAGGGGTTGGAGGCATGAGCTTCGTTGTGCTTTTACTACAAATTGCACATTTAGCAAATGAGCAGCAGCAGAGGAATGTTAGCCTTCTGTGGCCAAGCAGCGGCAACAGAAGAGCCCGGGCCAGTCACAGCCACAGTGCTGTTTGTGGTCAGGGAGTCCTGAAGTTCTGACTGAAGACACAGCCATATGGTCTTCTCACGATCCCACCTCAGCCTAGAAGGGACTCTCCTCCTCAGTCACATACAGGACAAAAGAAAACAGCTGGTGTCACTCCCACATTCATTGAGCCCCTACTGCATGCCAGGTGCTGGCTAAAGTCTTTGCTCTTAATCCTCAGGAGGAATCTATGAGATTGTCCCTTACTGTTGTCCCGCGTTTATAGTTAAAAAAAAAAAAATACCCTAAGAACTTGCTTAAGGCCCCCCAGCTTCCAAACCACAGACCTAGGATTAGGACTCAAGTCTACACGTCTTAGTCATTTTTAACTGCTATGACGAATCACTGTATGTTGGTTGGCTTAAACAATAGTTTCTTTCTCACAGTTCTGGATGCTGGGAAGTCCAAAATCAAGCTGCCAGGCCCTGCTTCCTGATCTGCAGATGCCCGACTGTCCCTTAATGTGGCAGAGAGCGGTAGGAGCTCTTTTCTTCAGAGCGCCATGACTCTGCCCCCCGCAACCTCCCCTGCCAAAGACCCCACACACACCTTTACCTTGAAGGTTTGGATTTCAACACTGGAATTTGCAGAAGACACATTTGATCCACACCATGCTGCTCTGTTTATGTGCCATCAATGTGACCTGTTTGGAGCAGTGCCAACCGGGATTCAAAACACTTAACAGCAACAAAACCCCGTGAGTGTCAGAGTGTGGGGGAGAGCAGTGCTCTGCCCTCAGTGAGGAAAGCCTGGAGGGGGCTCTCAGGTCTGTGTCTACATCCGCATAAGAGCCTCCTGAGGCTCCCCCAAACCCTCCACTCCCTCCCTTCTCTCCAGCCTGCTTAGATCAAGCTTCAGTCTTGTATTCCATACCTCAGTCTTCTCTCCAGGGGAGGTGGCCTGAGAGCGTAGGGCTATGAAGATACTCTCCCAATAGAACCGGGCAGTCAGAAAAAGGAACTAGGACCTGTGGCCCCACTCTACTATGTGCCAACATGGGAGATCATAGGAGAGAAAGGGGAGGCAGGGGATGAGGGAAGGGAGGGGAGAGGAGGGGACAATAAGGGAGGGCAGGGGAGGGACTGCTGGGATGATGTACCGGGGGTGGGGGTGGGGAATTCTCTTCTTATCTTTTTTCATTAATTAAATTTATTCATTTATTTTACATCCTGACCACAGTTTCCCCTCCCTCCTCTCCTCCCATTCCCTTCCCCCACCCCCACCCTGCCCCAACCCCAGTCCACTCCTCCTCTGTTTCTGTTCAGAAAGGGGCAGGCCTCCCGTGGGTATCAACAAAGCATGGCACATCAAGTTTTGGTAGGACTAAGCTCCTCCCGTTGTATTAAGTCTGGGCAAGGCAACCCAATATGATGAATAGGTTCCCAAAAGCCAGTCAAAGCATTAGGGACAGCCCCAGTCCTACTGCTAGGAGTTCCTCATGTAAACCAAGCTACACAACTGTCACATATAGAGAGAGGGCCTAGGTCGGTCCCATACAGGCTCCCTGGCTGTCGCTCCAGAGTCTGTGAGCTCCTATGAGCCCAGGTTAGTTGTTTCTGTAGGTTCCCTTGTGATGACCTTGACCCTCCTGGCTTGTACGATCCTTTCTCCCTTTCTTCAACAGGATTCCCCCAACTTGGCCCAGTGCTTGGCTGTGGATCTCTGCATCTGTTTCCATCAGTTACTGGATAAAGGCTCTGTGATGACAACTGGGGTAGTCACCAATCTATGAGTGTAGCAGAATGTCATTAGGCATCATTACATTGATATTTTTTTTCTCCAGTCACATTTGGGTCTATCCTAGGTCTCTGGGCCAAGAATTCTCTTCTTAAGCCACGGACTGCCTCATCTGTCCTGCACATGCCAGTGGAGTGGCTAGAGCTGGGGAGGGTGACGAAGGACTGAGCACACAGGTTGGGGGTCCATGCTCACCCCACACTGGGACCCAGCCATTATGGTGATATTTTATTTGTACTGAAATGTGATTTTATTTGTATGTCAATAAATAAAGTTGCCTGGGGGTCAGAGCTAATAGCAAGCCATAGCAGAAGCTGGGCAGTGGTGGTGGTGGTGGTGGTGGTGCACGCCTTTAATCCCAGCACTTGGGAGGCAAAGCTAGGCAAATCTCTGTGTGTTCAAGGATACAGCCAGCATGGAGACACGCACCTTTAATCTCAATAAAACCATAGAAGACCTGGAGGTCTGTATAGATGGGCAGTGATGAGGAGGTCATGTGGTTGGGTTTACAACCAATGAGAAGGCAGAATAGAAAGTCAATAAAAAGGACAAACACACAGGAAATAGGTCTCTTGCTGAGGAGGACAGCAGCAGCAGTGAAGGGTAAGGATTTTAGCTCTTAGCTCTGACCTCGTAGGCTTTCATCTCTGCATTGGCCCTGTGTTTCTTATTTAACAAGATGGTTACATCTACAAGCCATCACAAGGGGCGTGTGATCTTTTTGCTCAGGTACTGAAACTATGTGGCCCTCTTCATCAGTGAGTTCCTGTTGTCCCAAAGACTGGGACTAGGAGACAGCATCCCAGGCTGGCAAGAGCTTGCCCTCTGTCTCTGGGTACCTTTTTGCTTTTATCATGCTCTGACCCACTCTGCCCTCCCAGTGCTTTGTGGAAATCTCATGTCAGCCCCTGTGACCCATTTGTCTCAAATGATGTAGGAACAGGGTCTGCTGATGGGATCTGAGGCCTTCCCTGAAGTCTGGTACCCACCCCATGGCGCACTTTCACCAAATACTGGATTCCCTTTCCCCTCTCCTGTCCTCACTCAGCCCTATATTGTATCCAGCACCACAGAACCTTAGAGCTTGAAGCCCAGTGTGGGAGAAAGTTGTTCCCATCTAGACCATCCAGGCTAGGGATGCCATCCTCTCCCTGGTCCTCCAAGGCCCCCTGAGGGTGGGAAGGCAAAGCTATCATCTCAACACAGGTTGAGGAGGGGCGGGAATGTGAGTGTGTGTGTGTGTGTGTTGTTTGTGTGTTGTTTGTATTTGTTGTGACATGTTAAGAGTTGACCTTGCAGAGTGGTTTACATCTTCACCTTCTGAAGACACTTGAATGTAGGACCAATGTATCTGTGACAAGTATGCCAGGAGTGTCAGGGGCCACCAGAGCAGGCCACTTCCCCATCACCATCTTCCCACAGGATTCAAGACCTGAGACAGAAACAACCTGCCGAACTGAACCATCTTCATCCTCTTCTTGTTCATGGTTGGCCATTCACCTGGGTCCACGAAGGGGCAGATGGTGTTTCGCCCTCTGACCCGCAGAGAAAATGTGCTACTCAAAGAGAAGGCTGCCTGGCCCTGCTCCAGCCTGGAGCCCAGGTTCAGACAGACCCACGTCAATTGTTAAATGTTTTTGTCTGTAGCTCCCTCCCTCTCCTTTTTGATGACATTTACAAAAGAAAGCAAGCCACTTGGAAGGACAGGAAGCAGTGGAAAGGACATGAGGACAAGGCTAATGGTGGAGAGTACCAGAGGTTTGGGGTACTTGGTCCCCTGGATGGGAGCCCCAGGGTACCTCTCTTGTTAAAGGGCCCTTGGATTCTCCCCAGCCCCACCCTCTTCTCCAGCCAAGGTGATGGAAGAGGCAGAAGAAAACACTCAGCCTAATTCTCACAGGAAAGGAAAATTGGTCATGGGCTTTCCAGAAGGTTCTACATTACACTCATATATTGTCTTTACCATGTGCTAGGATATCACGTTCAACAGGACAAAAAAAATGTAAAATACTTGAACGGGGTTGTGTTATAACTGATATTATTGAGAGTGTCTGCTTCCCAGGCTGAAGTGATTTATTCACTATTCTGGTCCTGCTCTAGTCCTTTGTATTGGTAGTAATTATTATGCTCTGTTTGTTTGTTTTTGTTTTTTTAAGACAGGATTTTTCTGTATAACAGCCCTGGCTGTCCTGAAATGCTTTTCTTTTTAATGCAAAAAAAGTATGAAGATAAAAACTTGAAAAGGAATAGAGGAAGGAGAAGAATCCCAGCTCAAAGGCCCAGAAAATACTCTCAATAAGCCAGGCTATGCTGGTGCAAACCTTTAATCCCAGTGCTTGGGAGGCAGAGGCAGGTAGATCTCTGTGAGTTCTAGGCCAGCCTGGTCTACAGAGTGAGACCCAGAACAGTCAGAGCTACACAACACAGTGAAACCCCTGTCTCAAAATACATATTTTTTTTCAGCAAGATCACAGAAGAAAGTTTTCCTAACCTAAAGAAGGAGATTCCTATAAAGGTACAAGCAGCTTACAGAACACCAAATAGACTGGATCAGAAAAGAAAGTCCCCTCACCACATAATAATCAAAACACTAAACACATAGAACAAAGAAAGACTATGAATATTAAAATCTGCAAGATAAAAAGGCCAAAAAGCATATAAAGGCAGACCTATTAGACTTATACCTGCCTCCCGAGTGCTGGGATTAAAGGCGTGTGCCACCACAGCCTGCCACCTTGTGGCTTTTATAGTTGGAGAAATGGCATTGTTTTCCACTAAGATCTCACACCTAGATCATAACCTCCAAATAGGGAGGTTAATTGATGCTAGGCATCCCTACATCTCTGGTGTGTGTGTGTGTGTGTGTGTGTGTGTCTGTCTGTCTGTCTGTCTGTCTGTCCGTCCAGCGTAACAATGTAGTGGCACTTATTGGCCAGGCCTCTTTATTTTTCTTGCCTGGCCCATTTTTCTTTTCACTATATGTATTCAAGATTCAATCTTAAGTGCATCTTAAGTCCATCCGTGAAATTTCTGGCCAAGCATTTAAATATTAGCAAAAAAAAAAAAAAAACAGCACCAACAAAAACTAAAACAAACAAACAAGCAAAAACCATACACAGGCCAAAATGTAGCACGTTTCAACTTAGAGCCTTCTCTGTGTGGAAGTCACTGCCTCAGGTCACCAGGGAGGAGGGCACAGGGAGGAGGGCACAGGGAGGAGGGCACAGGG
>CABHPQ010161258.1:8002-34934 GCA_902168405.1 Peromyscus aztecus | reverse complement strand
GTGGTGGTGATAGTGGTGGTGATAGTGGTGGTGATAGTGGTGGTGATAGTGGTGGTGGTGGCAGCAGCAGTGCCTGCGCACGTCTTTAATTCCAGCACTCGGGAGACAGAGGCAGGTGGATCTCTGAGTTCCAGGACAGCCAGGGCTACACAGAGAAACCCTGTCTTGAAAAACAAACAAACAAAAGTTTCAAGACAAATTTGTGCTGCCCAAATATTCTTGGGTGTGTGGTCTTCTACTGGGGAGTGGTTGACACACCTGGACCTACACTCTTTCAGAAAGCTGTCTCTCCCTTTCCTAGCAGCTGACAGTTGCTAATAGCTCCCTGACTAGGGGTGGGATTGTGTGTTAAACTCCTTTCTCCATGCTGGGATTTATTTGGTCTGGCTTGATTTGCAAAGGTTTTGTACATATTGTCCCAGCTTCTGTGAGTTCTAATGTGCAGCTGCCCTGCTGTGTCCAGAAGAGAATGTTTCCTTGTAGTCATCCACAGCCTCTGGCACTTAGACTCTTTCCTACCCCCTGTTCCTCATCATCCCTGAACCTTGGAGGTGTAGTATGTATGCTCCCTTTAGGGCTGAGCATTTTGTAGTCTCTCTGCATCTTGGCCAGTTGTGGGTCCCTGTAAATCACTGTGGTATACTGCAAATAGAAGCTTCTCAGATGACGGGTTGAGGGATACATTGCTCTGTGAGTGTAACAATAAATCATTAGGAGTCAGTTTAATACTGTGTTGTGTTCATTTAGCAGCATAATAGTAGTAAGTTTTCCTCTAGGATCTATGACCCTAAGTTTCTTAGCTTGATACTGGTATCAGGTATTGGTTTCATACTGTGGATTGGGACTTAAAATTCAATCAGAAAGGGGTTGGTTACTCCCATGCTGTAGGTGCCACCATTGCACCAGTGTGCTGCATGTCTTGTCAGGCCAGTCATTATTGTAGCTGTGTATGACTGATGATTGCTTTTCTCCTTCAGTACTCTGCTGTAGCACTCTCCAGCCCTTTGAAAGCTGGCCAATAGGAATGAAACTTCCAGATCCATACCAGCTTGATTTTGCCATGCTTTATGACTCAAGTATGTGGTGTCTTTAGCACTAGGGTCTTACTACTGTCAAGTTCTGAACGATATTAAGAGCAGTAACAATATCCTTTAATGTTTGGGGGTAGGGGTTCTGTGGACCTCTCTGGCCAACAGTTCCAAAACAAGTAACTCATTCCTGGCACTGGGCTTTTTATTAGTTAGCTTCTGGTGTCTACTAGGGACATTTTAACACTCTCTCTCTCTCTCTCTCTCTCTCTCTCTCTCTCTCGTGCATGTAGATATAAATATTTTAGAAAGTTTCTATAGTACTAGGTTTCCATATGTCTTTTTTGAAAGGTCTTTCCCATGCTACCTTCTTTACCCTACTCTCTGCTGACCTACCCCAGTTTAACCCTTCCTGTTCCATTATTCTCCTTTACATCTTTATTCCCTTGAACTTGCTATATACCCAAGAATGGCCTTGAGCTTCTGATCTTCCTGCCTCTACCTCAATTGCTGGGATTAAAGCCTTGAGCCCTTACACACAATTTATGTGTTGCTACTAAGGATCACACCTAGGACCTCCTGCCCCCAGATTTAAAAGTCATTTTAATTTTAATTTATTTATTTACATTAAACATTCTTTTAGATTTATTTATTTTACTTTACACATATGAACGTTTTACCTGCATGCATGTATGTCCATCATGCACGTGCCTATTGGATTCCCTGGAACTGGAGGCTTGGATGAATGTGAACCCATAACAACTCAGCTATGTATGTGCTGTCAATTGAACCTGAGTCCTCTGTAAGAGCAATAAAGGCTCTTTACCATGGAGCCATCTCTTTAGCTGCTAAATTTTTAAAATTTTGAGACAGGGTTTCACATAGTCCACATGGCTTTGAGTTCACTACGTAGCCAAGTCTAGCCTTGATCTACTCCTGCTTCAGCCTCCCACATGCAAGGATTACAAGTGTTTGTTATTATAGCCTACTAAAAGTTAAAATTATTTTAAGATTTTTAAAAAATATACTTTATTTTTATGTGCATTTGTGTTTTTGCCATGGGTGTTGGGGTCCCCTGAAACTGGAGTTACAGACAGGTGTGAGCTGCCATGTGGGTGCTGGGAATTGAACTCAGGTCCTCTGGAAGAAGAGTCAGTGCTCTTAACCCCTGAGCCATCTCTCCAGCCCTATTTTAAGATTTTTACTTGCATGTGCCTGTAGGGGTATATGCATATGAATGCAGATACCTGAGGACCCCCGGAGGCATTGGATCCCCCTGGAGATGGAGTTCCAGGTAGTTGTTGGCCAGCTGACACAGATGCTGAGACTGACTCAGGTCTTCTGCAAGAATAGTAAGTACTCTTAGTCACTTACCCATCTTTCCAGCATACACAAATGAAGGTCAAAGGAGGGAAGCTATTCTTTCCTTCTATGTGAGTCTTGGGAGTTGAACTCAGATCATCAGGCAAGCACCCTTAACCACCGAGCTGCTTGCCAGCCCTAAAAACTGTCTTTCTTTTCTTTTCTTTTTGTTTGTTTTTAAAGTACCTAGTAGGTGTAGGCACTCACTTGTGAAGGGTACAGGGTGATGAATGGAAGTTCTTACCTTGAAGGATTTTGTCTAGTGGAGGAGGTTAGCAGAGCTTACTGTTTGTTCTTGTTTCTGAGAGTCACTCCCTGACCTTTTGCTCTTATTACTGTTATTTACCATCCTTAACCTTCTATGTTCTTCTTTTTTTTTTCCCCCGAGACAGGGTTTCTTTGTGTAGCTTTGGAGCCTTTCCTGGAACTCGCTTTGTAGACCAGTCTAGCCTCGAACTCACAGACATCCGCCTGCCTCTGCTTCCCAAGTGCTGGGATTAAAGGCATGTGCCACCACTGCCCGGCCCTTCCTTGTTCTTTCTGTGGCTTCTATTGTATAGTCATTTGTGAGGGTCTCATCTTGTTAGATAATAAATTCCAATGACTGATTTCTGCTTCATGTTTATTCTTGTAGATATTTGTGAGGAAACAATTTCATGAGAGCCTGAGGGACCAGGCTGTGTGAGAGTGTGAATCTAAATCCTAATACTTACTTGTTCTTTTACAGTTATATTTCTGTGTGTGTGTGTGTGTGTGTGTGTGTGTGTGTGTAGGTCAGAAGACAATTTGCAGAGTACATTTTCTTACCAGGTGGGTCTCCAGGATCAGACTGAGGTTACCAGACTTTGTGGCAAATGCCTTTATCTGGCTGAGCCATCTTACTGACCATGTTTTGTTTTTTTGGTTGTTTTTTTTTGAGACAGAGTTTCTCTGTGTAGCTTTGCGCCTTTCCTGGAACTCACTCTGTAGCCCAGGATGGCCTCGAACTCACAGAGATCCATCTGGCTCTGCCTCCCAAGTGCTGGGATTAAAGGCATGCACCACCACCGCCTGGTGGTTTTTAAAGACGTGGTCTTGTTAAGTAACCACAGGCTGGCTTTGAATTCAGTCACCTTCCTGTCTTAGCCTAGCCTTCTGAGTGCTGGGATTCCAAGTATTATGCCATTATGCCTACCAACACTAAGTTTGTATGTGGATTTTTTGAGACAAGCTCTCATGTAGCTCAGGTTGGCCTGGAACTCTTTGTAGCTGAGAATGACCTGAACTGTTGATCCTCTGACCTTCACTTTGGAGTGTTGGGATTTCCCATGCTTTACATCATAGTTCCGTTGATTATGTACTCTGTGGTGAGGAAGAACGTCATGGTGGTGGGAGCATGTGGCAGAGGCTACTCACTTCATGAGAGACAGGAAACAAAGAGGGGACCTGGGGACAAGATACAGCCCCTAAGAACATGCCCTCGGTGACCTACTCCTTAAAGTTTAAGAATCTCCGCAAAGAACCTCACTAGCTGTGAACCAGACTTTCACTGAAGAGCCTTCCGCAGAGGTGGAAGCATACTTCATATCCAAGTATGCTTCCTTTTCTTTCAAACTGACACCAAGTTCTGACTAAGTAGCCCAGGCTGGCCTCAAACTTTCACTTTCAAGCCCTCCTTCTTGCCTCAGCATCCTAAGTTCTAGGATTACAGGTGTGATATGACAGCACTTGCATGAGAAAGGCAAAACAAGTTTTGTTCTTTTTTAAAATTATTATTGTGTAGGACAACTTGCAGGAATCAGGTTTTTTATTTTATGATGTTGGATCTGGAGATTGAAGTTATATAGTCAGGCTTGGCAGCAAGTTCCTTTACCTGTGGAGCCATCTTACTGGTCTGAGAAGGGCTAATTTTTCAATCATTCACTTTTTTATTTATTTAGAAATAGGATCTCATTGTGTATCCCTTGCTGGCCCAGATCTTGAAATGTACACCAGACTGACTTTAAACTCAGAGATCCACCTGCCTCTGCCTCCGAGTGCTGGGATTAAAGGTGTATACCACACTGCCTGGCTGTTTTTTATTTCATTTATTTTATTTTATTTTAATTTAATTTAATTTTTTGATTTTTGAGACAGGGTTTTTCTGTGTAGCCCTGGTTGTCCTGGAACTTGCTCTGTAGACCAGGTTGGCCTTGAACTCACACTTTCTGCCTCCTGAGTGCTGGGATTAAAGGCATTTGTCACCACTGCCTGGCAAAAAGGCTAATTTTTTTTTTAAACTACTTGCTGCATATGTAAGGTTTGCCACAAAAATTTATAATTTTTATGTGAAATACACTGTGACACGAAATTAAGTCATTAGTGTTTCTATGTGGTGAGCTTCAAGCAAGATGAGATAACAGTGGTTTTTGCTGCTCCTCCTTCTCTTCAGACATAGTCATTTTAGCTCCTTACTGTGGGTGCCAGACTTGGCATCTCTATACTTTATTTGCACATTGTATACTTTGGTATTGTGTTAATGTTGTACTTTGTAAATGGGTTGTTCATTTAAAAATGATCAGTTACGCTGAGCAGTGGTGACACACACCTTTAATCCCAGCACTGGGGAGGCAGAGACAGGTGGATCCCGAGTTAGAGGCCAGCCTGGTCTACAGAGGAAGTTCCAGGACAGCCAGGGCTACACAGAGAAACCCTGTCTCAAAAAAACACAACAAAACTGTTAGTTACTACCTAAATAAAGAAGCAGTGACTGATTTGGAGATGAAAAGAAAAGCTGAGTTTAAAAACAATTCAAAGAAAGCCACATATTGGGCTGTACCCTTTGTAATCAATCCCAATAGTCAGACTCTAAGACAGAAGGATCATGAGTTCAAGATTAGCCTGACCTACATAGTGAGACTCTAGATCAGCCATTTAGCCAACCAGCTAAGCAGCTAACCAAAACAATTCAAAAGATTTAAAGAGGATAATGAAAAACTCATTTTGTGCTGAGAGTTAAAATGAAATTGGTCCCAGGCATTTTTGACTGTGTAAATACTGTTTCTGAACTAGTTCCTACTCAATTTGCATTTTAAAATCAGTCACACTGCAAAACAATAAAATCTGCTTCTGATACTTGAGTAGCTCATGCTCGCTAACATTTAGAAGGGTAGTGTGGTCCATTTCTTTATGTAAGTCTGTTGGCCAGTCATCTGATGAACTCACCAGTTTGTGGCTAGAAATTGAGAAAGAGAGATGAGGAAACTCAAAATATTGACACATACTGACCACCTTTCCGTGCATGAGACTGCCCTTTTGGACTGGTTGGGAAACTGTAGCATAAGCCTTGTGCAAATTAGACCATTGCTGTTTTCTAGCTGGGATGAGATGAGGATCAGAGCAGCTCATGTTTGTTCAGCAGAACTTTTTGTGTGTGTGTGAGCCCCACCCCTCCACTCCCTAGCCCTCCCATCCACGAGTTGTATGCTCAGTGCTCAATTGCATTGGTATTTTCAAACTAATTACTGGCGTCTAGGCCTCATAGGTATTCAGATCTAGAACATTTTATGTTTTTAAATTTAATTTTATTTACTTAGGCTCCTTTAAAAATAATTTATTTTTAATTTTAGTTGTGTGCATGTGTGTCGGTATGTTCATGTGAGTTCAGGTGTTGGCAGAGGCTAGAGGTGTTGGATCCCCCTGGAGCTGGGATTACAGGTGGTAATGAGCTGTGGGTACTGGGAATTGAACTTAGATCCTTCAGAGAAGCAGTGTGTGCTCTTAACTGGAGCCCATCTCTCCAGCCCTAATTAGGCCCTTTTTTGAGAGAGGGTTTGGTTATGTAACACATATGGCTCTTAACTTCAAGATTCTCCTGCTTCGGCTTCCTACTGTTGCCAGTTTAATTTGGGTATGGAGTTGGAGAACTTACTCCCCACAGTATTCTTTTTTAATATTTATTTATTCTGTTTTATGTGTGAGTGTTTGCGTGCATGTATGTCTGTGCATCACAAGTGTGCCTGGTGCCCAGAGAGGCCAGAGAAGGTGTCAGATCTCCTGGCACTGGAGTTAGGGACAGCTGTGAGCTGCCATGTGGGTGCTGGGAATTGAACGGAGGTCCTCTGGAAGAACAGCAGTGCTCTTAAACCCTAAGCCATCTCTCTAGCCCCTAGTGGTTTGTTTGTTTGTTATTTATTTATTTAGTTATTTAGTTAGTTATTTAGTTAGTTAGTTAGTTTGAATTTTAGCCTGGGCCTGGAACTTACTGTGTGGACCAAGATGGCCTTGAGCTCAAAGAGCTCCACCTACTTCTGCCTCTTGAGTTCCCAGCCTGTTTTGTTTGTTTATTTATTTTTTTGGTGTTTTGAGACAGGATTTCTCTGTGTAACAGCCCTGGCTGTCCTGGAACTCTTTTTGTAGACCAGGCTGGCCTCACACTCAGAGATCTGCCTGCCTCTGTCTCCCAAGTGCTAGAATTAAAGGTGTGTGTCACCACCTCCCATCCTATTTTCTTTTGATACTAAACCATTTTTATTTCTCCGTTGCTAGGAAATAAAAAGATTTTTGAGGAAATGACAAATTGAGGCAGAGAGATATTTTGAAAGTTGCATAGGTTGGTTATAGGTTAGGAGTGTGTTGATCTCCTTCATAGGTTTTAACATAGGTTTTAGATGAAGCATCTAGAATTGTTCCAAGGGATCTTGAAAATTATGTGTGCCTCTGTGGGTTTGAGGATGTGAGTGCAGATGCCTGTGGGAGCCTTAAGAGGGCGTTGGATCTTCTGGAGCTGGAGTTACAGATGGTTGTGAGCTGCCCAACACAGGTGTTGGGGCCAGGTGTGAGTCCTCTGCAAGAGCAGCAGCAAGTGCTCTTAACCACTGAGCCAGCTTTTCAGCTCCTAAGGAGTCTTTTAAAAATTTTAAGAGAGAGTGGGGAGAGATAGATGGCTCAGCAGTTAAGAGCACTAGCTGCTCTTCCAGAGGACAAGCTTTGATTCCCAGCACCCACATGGTGTCTCAAAACTAACTCCACTCCCAGGGGAATCCAGTACCCTCTTCTGGCTTCCATGAGTGCACAGATATGCACTCAGGCAAAATACCCATACACATAAAAAAAAAAAAAAAGAATTTAGAGATAATCTGCAAAAAGGAATGGATGTGATGGTGTAAAATTGACACAGAGGAGATACAGTTTTCTCCAAGTAATGTAAGAGGTTGACTTATATGCTTATTATGTTTAAATTTTATAGCCTGGGCCTGGAACTTAGTGTATGGACCAAGATGGCCTTACTTTGGGACCCGGATCTCTTTTAGAGTAGAGAAGTATAGTAGGTAACACTGTTGGGTAGCAAACTCAGGAAATCCACTCAGGAGGTAGAAGGGCAACTTATATTTCTAGTCAATAGAGCCATCATTGCTTCTTTAACAAAGAATAATGACAATATTATTTGGTTAGCTCATAATAACACTTTGCTTTCTCTGTAATCTTAAAAGACTGAAAAACATGTCAGGCTGCATAGTTATTCGTATTGTATGTAATCCCAGCAGTAGAAGTGAAGGAATGAGGATTTTCTTTTTCTTTTTTTTTGGAGACCCCCCCCCCCCCCCCCCCCCCCCCCGGGGGGGGGGGGGGGAGTTTCAAGGCAGGGTTTCTTGGTGTAGCCCTGGCTGTCTTGGAACTCACTGTGTAGACCATCTGACTTCGAACTTGAGGTTTGCCTGCATCTGCCTCCTGAGCACTGGGACTAAAGGCATGCACCACCACTACCTGGCTAGGATTTATATTTCAAGGGCAGCTTGGGCTAGATAGCTAAGCCCTGTCTTAACAAAGCAAGAGCTGGGGATATAGCTCAGTAGTAGAGCACTGACCCTGAGCTTACTCTCCAGCCCCTGGGTTGTGGGGCACAGCATGGTGACAATACTAGACATGTGCATGCCAAGAGAAGAGAAAGCAACACAAGTAAGTCTTTTATTTTATTTTATTTTATTTTATTTTTTTGGTTCTTCGAGACAGGGTTTCTCTGTGTAGCTTTGGAGCCTATCCTGGAACTCATTCTGTAGCCCAGGCTGGCCTCGAACTCACAGAGAACTGCCTGCCTCTGCCTCCCGAGTGGTGCATCACCACTACCTAGCATAAGTAAGTCTTTTTTTTTTTTTTGGTTTTTCAGAGACAGGGTTTCTCTGTGTAGCTTTGCGCCTTTCCTGGAACTCACTTGGTAGCCCAGGCTGGCCTTGAACTCACAGAGATCGCCTGCCTCTAGCCTCCTGAGTGCTGGGATTAAAGGTGTGCGCCACCACTGCCCGGCTATAAGTAAGTCTTAAACCTAGACGTCAGTAAGGATAATAGGAGTGTTGCTGCCAGATGTTGACTGAGCTGTGTTAACTTATTCTTCCTCCTGCTTTTCAAGCCAAGGAGAAACTCCCTACATCAGGTAACATTATATAGCACAATGATCTTTAGGGCAGTGCCCAGTTGTTCCCATGAATAGGAATTGCTTTGTCTTGACTAACATTTAGAACTAGTCATGGTTTGTAGTTTAGCAGTTTTGTAATTACATGGGATTTTACCTTACTCAATCTATATTCATTACCACCATTGGGGAAAGTTTTTGGGAAGGAAGGTAAAAAGAATGACAACACAAAACTTTCATGTATGACTTAATAGGAATGTGTTGTCTCTTCACTGTATTTCAGATTGTTAGCTGTATGAGCAGAAGTTCATAATTTTAATGTATCTTCTGTCATTTAATGGCTAAGAAGAAGTAAGGACCAAGTTAGAAAAGCATGGGACTATGACTGCTAGAAGACCACTAATTTAAAGTAAATCTTTTGTCCCTTAGAAAGGAAGGTTTCTTGAATTAGAAGAGAACTGCAAATTGCTAATGATGTGTAAGGTAAGGCATAGTCTGTATTTTCCTTTCTTTCACGTGTCCCAAAGTAGTATAATACTAACAATACATAATAATTACCTCAAGTCCAAATTTATATAATTTAAATTAGAACTCACAGAGATCCGCCTGGCTCTGCCTCTTGAGTGCTGGGATTAAAGGCATGCGCCACCACCGTGCGGCTAGAGCTATAGTTTAAAGCCTGAGGACCTGGTTTTATTTGTTTTAAGTTGGCATACATTCATTGTGCATAGTTCTGGGTTTCACTAATTTGTTTAACTCTTAAGTTGTTACCTTTTTTTTGTTTTTGCTTTTTGAGACAGGGTTTCTCTGTGTTGTTTTGGTGCCTGTCCTGGATCTTGCTCTGTAGACCAGACTGGCCTTGAACTCACAGAGTTCTGCCTGGCTCTGCCTCCGGAGTACTGAGATTGAAGGCGTGCGCCACCACTGCCCGGCCCTATTTTTTTTTTTTTTTTAAAGCGTCACTTTTTATTTTCAGGTGCAGGGAATTAAACTTGGAGTCTTATCCATGCTAGTCAAGCACTTTATCACAGAGCTATTTCCTAGCCCTACATTTTACTTTTTCTTCATCTAAAAAAGATAAGAATAATGCTTGCTTTATTGTCATCATTGTCATAGATGATGATGATGATGATGATGATGATGATGATGATGGTTTGAGACAGGGTCTCACTATGTAGCTCTGGCTGGTCTGTAACTTGTGTAGACCAGTCTGGTCTAAAAATTTGCCTGCCTGGCCGGCCGTTGGTGGCACACGCCTTTAATCCCAGCACTCGGGAGGCAGAGCCAGGCGGATCTCTGTGAGTTCGAGGCCAGCCTGGGCTCCAGGAGGGGCGCAAAGCTACACAGAGAAACCCTGTCTCGAAAAACCAAAAAAAAAAAAAAATTTGCCTGCCTGTACTAGGATTAAAGACATGCCACCATGCTTGGCCTTCTCTTGATTAATTCTAACAGTACTGTGAAATAATGGAAAGGAGAGCTAAATAAACTGTTTTCTACAGTTCTGAATTTCTCTCCATTGATGAAGACTTTCTATAATCAATATTAACCACATAGTGTATTACCACATTCTCAGAAACTAGGTTTTTTTAAGTATAGTTAAGAATATGGGGGCTGGAGAAGTGGTTCAGTGGTTAGGGCATCAGCACCCACTTAGTAGCTCACAACCATCTAAACTCCAGCTCCAGGGGACCTAACTCTCCCTTCTGGCCACTGTGGGTACTGCACACACATAATTGAACATTAAAAATAGTCATTAAAAAAAAACGAAAAGAATATCAGCTGGGTGGTGGTGATAGCACATGCCTTTAATCCCAGCACTTGGGAGGCAGAAGTAGGTGGATCTCTATGAGTTCAAGGCCAGCTTGATCTACATAGTGAGTTCCAGGACAGCCAGAGCTACATAGTGAGACCAACCAACCAACCAACCAACCAACAAAAAAACTCAAAAAATAATATCTTAATGGCTAGGGATGTAGCTCAGTTGGTAGAATGCTTGACCTTTTTTATTTTTTATTTTATTTTATTTTGTTTTGTTTTTTGAAGACACGGTTCCTCTATATAATAGCCCTGATGCTCTGGAACTTGCTTTGTAGACCAGGCTGGCCTTGAACTCAGAGAGATCCTCCTGCCTCTTCCTCCCCAGTGCTGGGACTAAAAGTATGTGCCACCACACCTGGGGAGTGCTTGACTATTCTGCACAAAGCCCTGGGTTCTATTCCCAGCATTGCGTACGTAAGCAGGTGTGATGGTGCACAGTTCACACACTGCAGTCTTCCCAGTATTGGGAGTATAAGCTTGTATCACCAAGTCTGGCTCATTCTGTTTTTTTAACTATTGTTATTTCTAATACTAGAGATCTGACCGAAGGCCTTGTGCAGGTGATGTAAGCATTTTATCACTGGGCTGTATTCCCTCCCAGCCCTCTGTTTTTTTTTTTTTTTTTAAACATCACCTTACATTTCCCAGGTCAGGGACTGGAAAGTTGCCTCAGTAGTTAAGGGCACTCACTGCTCTTGCAGAGGATCTGGGTTTGGTTCCCAGCACATAACTGATGGCTCGCACTGTCTTTAATTCCAGGAGATCTGATGCCTTCTTCTGGCCTTTGCAGGTACTGCACACAGGAGGTCCATGTACACATATGCAGGCAAAACACTCATACACATAAAGTATAAAATAAAATTATTTAGAAGTTCCCCAGGCCAATATACTCTGTTGCCCAGACAGGCCTTAAACTTGAAACTCTCCTGTCTTTCATCCTTTCCTCTTTTTCTTCTCTGTCTTCCTTGTGCTAGGGATTGAACTCAGGGTACTGGCTTGGTAGGAAAGTGTTGTACCTTTGAGCTACCTTTTTTTTTCCCCCTCTAGTTTGCTTTATTCCTTAAATTAGCTTTTATTTATTTTGTGTGTGCATGCATGAATGCCCTAGTATGTATATGGAGGTCAGAGGACAACTTCTAGGAGTCGGCCCGACTGTGGGTGCTGGGGATGGATTTTAGATGGTCAGGTTTGGTGGCAGCCACCTTTTACCAGCTGAGCTATCTCACCAGCCCTTGTTTTTTGTTTATATTTTTATTTATATGAGTACATGTGCCTTTGTAACTTATAATACGTATGTGTGGTCAGAAGAGAAAGTATAGGATCCCCGAGAGCTATAGGTACTTGTAAGTGGCCAGATGTGGGTGGTATGAACTCAACTTGGGTACTTTGGAAGAGTAGAGTAGTAAGTACTCTTTCTTAACTTCTGAGCCGTCTCTCCACCCTCCACCCATTTTGTTTTTTAAGATGTAAGTTCATAGTGTGCTCAGGCTGGCATAGAACTTACTATGTAGAACACATCCTGCTGTGGGATGTTCTGTATGGCAAATGTGTTGCTAATAAAACACTGATTGGCCAGTGGCTAGGCAGGAAGTATAGGCGGGACTAACAGAGAGAATAAAAAGAACAGGAAGGCGGAGGGAGTCTCTGCCAGCCACCGCCAGGACAAACAGCATATAAAGATGCCGGTAAGCCACGAGCCATGTGGCAAGGTATAGATTTATAGAAATGGATTAATTTAAGATATAAGAACAGTTAGCAAGAAGCCTGCCACGGCCATACAGTTTGTAAGCAATATAAGCCTCTGTGTTTACTTGGTTGGGTCTGAGCGGCTGTGGGACTGGCAGGTGAAAGAGATTTATCCTGACCGTGGGCCAGGTAGGAAAACTCTAGCAACAACATCCCCTTTCAGTTTCATATTTTTAAATGAAATAATATTTGAAGAAAATTTTAAGAATTGGGAAAAACTCAAGACATAATCTCATTTGTCCAGGTTTACTTAGAACTCCATATCTAGATGAGTATGATTTTGAACTCCTGAGTCTCCTTCCTTTGGAGTGCTGGCTCACGCCACTACTAGTGCTAAGAACTAGGTTTCTTAGAATGAATGTAGTTACTGATTTGCTGAGGCACTTTGGGGGAGAAAGTTTAAAAATGGCCTTATATATTCATACTGTTTAGTTCTTGTAGATGTGTCCATAGTTGAGAAGGATAGTTAATAAGATTTGACTGCTTTGCTTTAGCAGAGCCAAGAAATGGTACAAAACCAAGTTAACTTCAAGCTTTCAGTTGCTTTTGAAACCTGTGGCCTCCTGCCCCCTTCCTTTTTGACAGGGTATTACTATGTTGTCCTGGCTGGTCTGGAACTCTGTGTGGACCAGGCTGACCTCCAACTTACAGAGATCCTCCTGCCTCAGACTCTGGAGTGCTGGGATTAAAGGTATGAACTTCTATGCCTGCCTTGGACTCTTTTCAGCAGAAATTTTTAAACTTTTGGTTCTTGAACATTTAATTTCTGAAAAGCCTCTGAGATTAATGAGGTCATTAGCGTTGGTTATTTTTACTGCAGTCCAAAGGAATCTGCTCTGACTTTTGGGAAAGGAGCTATACAGAAGCACCCACAAGAAAGGTTGCGTGTGTTCCAGGGAGGCTTTCCTCTATAGATGGTGTAGAATAGCCTTATTCTACTTGAATGCCTTCTTTCCGCCTCTAATGTGAGCCATGTGCCTTAAGATGTCAGGATTCAAACTACTTAAAAAGATTCTGTAAATACTGGGAGTTACATTTTAGTAATTGCAATCACCCCAGATTTGGATTTCTTAAGTACTCCCCCCCCCACACGCTTTTTTTCTTTTAGTTTTTTGTGAGACAGGGTTTCTCTGTGTAGCCCTGGCTGTCCTGGAACTCACTCTGTAGACCAGGCTGGTCTTGAACTCACAAAGATCTGCCTGCCTCTGCCTCCCCAGTTCTGTGATTAAAGGCATGCGCCACCACCTGCCCCAGATTTGGTTTTCTTGAAGGTGTTTAAAGTGCATTGTGTATATATGCTTCTCTTTGTTAATCTTGCACCTTGGACATGGACTTGTTTTCTTAGATTTTCCAGCATCAAGTGGTAAACTCAAAAGAAAACCAACCAGATCCTCCTAGGACCTTTAAAAGTTTGCTTTCTAAATTATACTTTATCAATTTGATATTATTTAGTCTCATTCCATTTTTTTTTTATAAAGTTGAGATAAATTCTCATCTCATGCAGACCATGCTAGCCTCAAACTCACTATGTGAAAGAGGATGAACTCTTGATTCTCTTCTTCTTACCACTTCCCAGGTACTGGGGTTAAGTATACCACCATGCCTAGCTTCATTTACTTATTTTTACAAAAGATTTACTTATTATGTGTATGTATGTGTGAGTTTTTGCAGCACATGCATGTAAGTGCCTATGGGAGTCAGAAGTCATTAGATTCCTTAGAACTGGAGTTACAGGTGGTTTTGAGTTGCCATGTGGGTGCTGGGAACTGAACCCAGGTCCTCTCCAAGAGGAGTAAGTATTCTTAACCTCTGAACTATCTCTCCAGTTCCTTATTCATTTTTTTCATGCTGTGGATTGTGCTGAGGGCATGGTAAGCACATGGTCTACCACTGACCTACACCCCCATCCCTATTTACTCTGCTTTAGAAATGCCTCTAAGTGCAGAAATTCACTGAAATTCATTTTAGAGCTGGGACGCCGGGCTAGAAGATGGAGGTGAATGTCTGAGTTCTGAACGGATGTTATCATCTGGCTGATGAGATAGCTTAGAGGGAAAAACTGCCTGTCATCCAGAACTCACAACATGAGTTTGATCTTGGATCCCATGGTAGAAGGAGAGAACCTATTCCTGAAAGCTGTCCTATGACTTCTACTGTAGCATACCCCCACCTCAATAGTAATAAGCAAAATAAATTTATGAAAGCAAGTCTCAAATGTTGTTTTTTAAAGACAGGGTTTCTCTGTGTAGTTTTGGAGCCTGTCCTGGAACTCACTCTGTAGACCAGGTTGGCCTGGAACTCATGGAGATCCACTTGCCTCTGCCTCCCGCGTGCACCACACCGCCCACCTGCAAGCCTCAGATGTTAAAGCCTGGTTTCTATGTTGTTAGCTTTAGTGTCACTGTGACAAAATCTCGGATGTAAACAACCTACAGGAGGAACTGTTTATTTCCGTTCATTTCAAACCATCCTAACAGGGAAGGCCTGGTTGAACAGAGCAGCTCACATCATGGTGGCTAGGAAGGAGAAAGAGGAGAGTGGGGCACTGTCTTTTTTCTCCTTTATCCATATGGGAACAGTGTGGCCTATGCTCAACGGGGGCCTTCTTCCTGTGCTCAGTCAGTCCTCTGTAAGACACTCAGACATACCTAGAGGTGTGTTCTTTGGGTGCTTCTCCACCCAGTCAAGCTGATGGATCACAACCGGTATTTATCAAAACCAGGTATTCTCTCAGGTTTTAGATGCCGGAATTCATTATACTGGTTTCCTTTGGAAAGCCCTTCTCAGAACTTACTAGGAATTGCACTCAGAAATAAATTTGCTTTCTCTAATTTTTAAGTATTTATTTATTTGTTTATTTATTTAGTCTTTTTTTTTTTTTTTTTTTTTTTGGTTTTTCGAGACAGGGTTTCTCTGTGTAGCTTTGCGCCTCTCCTGGAGCTCACTTGGTAGCCCAGGCTGGCCTCGAACTCACAGAGATCCGCCTGGCTCTGCCTCCCGAGTGCTGGGATTAAAGGCGTGCGCCACCAACGCCCGGCTTATTTAGTCTTTTCAATACAAGATTTCTCTCTGTGTAGCCCTGGCTGTCCTGGAATTTGCTCTGTAGACCAAGCTGGCCTCAAACTCACAGAGATTTGTCTACCTCTGCCTCCTGAGTGCTTGGATTAAAGCCATGAGCCACCACTGCCTGGCTTATTTGTGTGTGTGTGTGTGTGTGTGTGTGTGTGTGTGTGTGTGTATGTGTGTGTGTGTATGTGTATCTGTGTATCTGTATAACTGAGTGCTGGTGTCCACAGAAGCTAGAGGCATCAAATCCTTCAGGAACTGAAGTTACAGGTGGTCATGATGGCATGGGTGCTGGGAACTGAACTGGTTGGCATTCTCTGCAAGAGAACTACGTGCATTTAAACACAGAGCCATCCCTCCAGCTCCTCTATGTTTATTCCTCATTTATTGTTTTTGAGACAGGGTTTCTCTGTGTAGTTCTGAATGTCCTGGATATAGCTCTGTAGACCAGGCTGCCTCTGCCTCTCAAGTGCTGAGATTAAAGGCCACCACCACCCGGCTATGTTTATTCTTAAGAAAGCATTTTTGAACCTAAGGATATAGCTCATTGACACAGAGCATTTGCCAAAAGTACAAGGCCCTGGTTCAATCCCTGCAGTGCAGAAAAACAAAGTTGGATGTGTTGACACACTTTGTTAATTTTAACATTCAGAGGCAAAACGGGAGGATCTCTGAGTTTGAAGTCAGCCTGATATATACATACATAGTGAGTTCTGCACCAGCCAGGGCTACATAGTGAGACTGTATCACACACACACACACTCATGCACGTGTGTGTTTGGGGACACAACCATCAAATATTTAGACCATTAACTATTATATGTTCTTGAGGCCAAATTATTTTTCCCCATATCTGAGATTCTTGTGTCTGCACAGTTTTTTGTTTTTATCTCTACAGATGTTTAGAACACAGTTCCTCAGGTGGGTACTGTGATTTCAAGCTATGTTGAAGACAGCTTGGGCATGTGTGTAGCTACAAAATGATGGGTTTGTGTCACAGTCAGTGGGTGAAGTTGTCTGATGCTTGATTTTGAGATTTCTTGTTAATAACTGATTTTTGACAGATGGTGGGCAGTGCTGGAGATTGAACTCGGGTGCTTGGTTTTATTTGTAATTTGAAAAACTATGAAGAGGTGTGCCAAGCAACTGAGGTAAATCAGACTTTGGAATTCTTTAGCATAGTAGAGGTTCATAATGGCTTCAGTTGGGTGGTGTGTGTATGTGTGGGATGCGAGTATGGGTGAGTGTTTCCACCAGAGATTGGTGTCAGGTGCCGTGCTCAGTTACTCTTCACCTTATTTTCTTTAGTTTTTATTTTATTTTATTTTAGTTTTTTTCAAGACAAGGTTTCTCTGTGTAGTTTTGGTGCCTGTCCAGATCTTGCTCTGTAGACCAGGCTGGCCTTGAACTCACAGAGATCCGCCTACCTCTGCCTCCTGAGTGCTGGGATTAAAGGCGTGCACCACCACCACCGCCGCCGCCGCCACCTGGCCCTATTTCTTCTTTTAAGCTTCACAACTGCTTGTTATCTTTCTTTCTTCTCTGTTCTCTCTTCTTCTTTCTCTCTTCTCTCTCTTTCAGTTTTCCAAGACAGGGTTTCTCTTTATAGCCCTGGCTGTCCTGGAACTCACCTCGTAGACCATGCTGGCCTTGAACTCAGAGAGTACTGACATTAAAGGTGTGTACCACCACTGCCCGGCTCTGTTCCCCCTTAACAGTTCCCTTTCTCTCCCTCATCTTTCTTGCTGTCTAGCTGGCTTCACACTTATAGCTTCCAGGCTGTCCTGTCCTTAGCTTCCTGAGAAGCAGGGACTGTGGGCCATTATCATTCTATGAATTTGCCCATTTGGGGACTTTTGTATGACTAGAACCAGTATTTGGATTTTGGCTTAGCAGAGTATCTAAAGTTCCCCTGTGTCTTTACATGTGCAGTGCTCTCTCCCTCACTGCGCTCTGGATGTGTCTGACCCAGCCAAAACTCATGCTGAAATGTAATTGCTTTTGTGTTAGTATTGGGAGGTGGGGCCTTTAAGAGGTGATTAGGTTGCTAAGAAGAGTTAATGCCATTTTTAGGAGTATTCTCCTGCTTGTCTGGATTAATTACCATGAGAGTGACTTTTAAGAATTATTTTGTTATTTTTTATTTATGTGTGTGTGTGTGTGTGTGTGTGTATGTTTGTGTACCATGTACATGCCTGGTGTTCATGGGAGCTGGAAGAAGGCATCAGGTCCCCTAGAACTGGAATTACAGATGGTCATTAGGTGCCATTTGGGTCCTGGGAACCAAACCCAGGTCCTCTAGAAGAGCAGCCAGGGGGGTGGGCCCTCCATCCCTCCCCTCAAGAGTGACTTTTGTCTTGTTTTGTTTTGGTTTTGTTTTCCAAGACAGGGTTTCTCTGTGTAGTTTTGGTACTTGTCTTGGATCTCGCTCTGTAACCCAGGCTGGCCTCAAACTCAGAGATCCATCTGGCTCTGCCTCCCAAGTGCTGGGATTAAAGGTATGTGCCACCGCCGTCAGGCTCAAAAGTGACTTTCAAAGCATGAAGGTCCTGTGCTTTGTCTCTTTGGCATATACTGCTTCCCTTCTGCCTTTGGCTGTGAGCTGAAGCAAAGTGAGCAGACACTGCTGACATACTACTGGACTTTCCAGCCTCCAGACCACGAGCCACAATAAGCTTCTTTACAAATTGCATCTCGGGTGTTCTGGTTTCACAACAGAAAGGGACTGGCTCTCTTGTCCCCAGTTTTGCTTCTCTCAACATCAGTTACCTGTGTTAGGTGTGCTCTTCAGCTGTTAGCTAGGCAGTCAGGTTAACAAGTCTTGAGATTTAAATTGTGTGCTATTTGGAGTAGCATGGTGAAACCTCAAACCATTGTTTCCTGTCCTGCCCGGGACATGAGTCATCTCCTTGCACAGCCTATCTGTGCTCCATATGCTCCCCTCCAGTCATGGAGCTGCCTTGTTATCAGCTCCCCTGTGTGGTATTACAGGCTAGCACTCACATTACCCATATTTTACTTAAGAATGTCTCACTTTGCAAGAGGATATGCTGAAGAGTAGCTATAAGGGGCCTAAGGAAAGAAAAAGGAGTGTGCAAGTTGAAGGAGACTGCTATTCGAAGTTGTGAAGGAGTAAGAAGAGGTCCATGCTAGTTGTGCTCCTGATGAGCTGGCCGTGGGTGAGTTGACTAGAGCTCATTAATACTAGCCATGGGTCCTGGCATCCACTTTGGGTCTTGGGGTAACAATTTTGTTTCTTTTTAAAAAAATACTTTTTATCTTTTGTTTTTTGGTGTTTTTTTTTTTTTTTGTTTGTTTGTTTTTTTGATACTGGGCTTCTTTGTGTGACAGTCCTTGCTGTCCTGGAACTCACTTTGTAGACCAGGCTGACCTCAGACTCATAGAGATCAACCTGCCTCTGCCTCCCAAGTCAAGTGCTGGGACTAAAGACGTGCACCACTACTGCCTGACTCTTTATTTAATCTTTGACAGTATCATATGTATATATTCTGATCCTACCCTCCAACTCCTCATTACTTTTTATAATCAAGTACAAGCAGTCCTTGCTTAGATAATGTCTCTTCTCTGTTTGTCTCTTAATGGGCATTTGGGTTATTTCCCCGTTTGGCTATTTGGAATAATACTGCTATGGACATTCTAATGTTCTAAGGTTATTAAAGCTACTTGGGCTTGTTGTTCTTGCAGAGGACTTGAGTTCAGTTCCCAGCCTCACAACCACCTGTAACTCCAGGGGATCTAATGCCTCTGGCTTCCACAGACACCTGTACTCATTTGCATATACCTTACCCTCCATACATAAAATAAAAATAATAAAAAATTTTTAAAAATCTCTTGGAATTCCTATAATTTTAGTTGATTAAAAAATTTCTCTGGACAGGCTTTTGGAAGGTAAAAGAAAATTTTATTAGGTTTTATGTTGTATATTGATTTTTTTATTTTTTAATTGAAGTTTCCAGATTTCTTGAGACTCCACTCTGGGAGTAGGATTTGATACAGTGCTACCCATCCTTACTGTCACAACAAAGCCATGCAGGTACTGGAGATGTATAGTTCTCCCAGGAACTTCAGATTTAAGAACTAGTAATGTTTCACTTTTAAATGAATGTCTTGGCCTCTCTAGGTCATTTGCATTTCTATGTGAATTTTAGGATCAGCTTGTTATTTTCTACAAAGAATTGACCCCAGAGTGTGTTCTGGTTGTTTGATTCATTCATTCATTCATTGCTTGTTTTTGTGTTTGTCACCTTGACACAAGCTAGAGTAACCTCAGAAGAGGGCCATAACTGATAAAATGCCTCCATCAGGTTGGCCTGTACACTAGCCTGTGGATCACTTTCTTAGTGATTGATGTGGGAGGACCCAGTCCACTGTGGGTGGTGCCACCCCTGGGCAGGTGGTCCTGGGGTGTGTAACACAGCAAGCCAGGAGGAGCAAGCCAGTAAGCAGCACTCCTTTATGGTCTTGCTTTTTGTTCCCGCCGCCAGGTTCCTGCCTCAAGTTCCTGCCCTGGCTTTCTGGATAATGGACTACAAGCTGTAAGATGAAATAAACTCTTTCCTCCCCAGGTTGTTTTTGGTCATGATGTTTATCACAGCAACAGAAACCATAATAAATGAATGTAATAGGGATTGATTAGTGTGGAGAGTATTGCCTCTTTAACAGCAGACCTGCGTGTTGCTTTTGATATGCATGGCCCAGCATGTTCATGGGTTTGTCTGTTTTCAGTTTTATGAACCTAATGCCCAGTGTCTCAATTTCAGATCAAGTTCCAGCTTGGAGCCTTGCTCTGCTTTGTGAAGGTTGGGGCTAGAGAATGAGGAAAATGGCTGTTAAGTGAACATGACTGTTTCTCTGAAGAGAGGGTAGGCTGTTAACAGTCAGGTGTGGTGGCACACTTGTGTGATCCCTGCACCTGGGAGGTGGAGGCCAGAGAAGCTCCAGTTTGAGGCCATACAGTGAAGTGCCCTGTCTGAAAAAAAGGGGTGGAGGGAGAAGCTATGCAACTCTTGAAATGACCCTTGATGTCTGCTTTGAAGCAGGGGAGAGGACAGAGGTCAGGCACTGCTAGGCGCTTGTGTAGAGAGGGACAACTGGAGGTGCAGGAGAGTGGAAATGAACAGACAGGCTTTAGATCAGGTTGCTAGAGTTTTAGGATGGTCAGCTTTGTTTAAAAGTCTGGGGGTGGGGCTGGAGTTTTGGCTCAGAGGTTAGGAAGTTAAAAGCACTAACTGATTTTGCAGAGGACTGGGATGTAGTTCTTAGTCCCCACATGGCAGCTCAAAATTCAGTTGTCTGTAACTCCAGTTCCAGGGGCTCCAGTGCCCTCTTCTAGCCTCCCTAGGCATCAAGCACAGTAAAGGACAAGGTCATTTTATGTCAAGGACACTGTTTCTGCTAGCATAGTGTTTCATTTAACTTTAGCTTTTCCCTTCCTCCCCTAACACAGCAGAGAGCTGCTGCACTAAAAGTATACAACACTGCACCCAACAACAGTACTACCTTTTTACATTTGAATTTGTGTGTGGGTGTGTGTGGGGGGGGTGGTTGTTTCATTACTCTTTACTCTTTGGGGGCCTGCCACCCAGCTCCCAAATAAACACACATGGAGACCTTTTCTTACTTATAAATGCCCATCCAGCCTTAGTGTGGCTTGTTTCTAGTCATCTTTTCTAACTTAAATTATCCTGTTTCTCTTCTTTGATGTTTCACCTCTGGCCTTTTTACCTTTCTCTATTTCTATAATACCTTTCATTACTTTTTACTCGGTGGCTTGCTGTGTAGCTGGGTGGCTGGTCCCTTCTTTTCTTGCTCTTTGATCTCTCTTGCTCCTCTCTTTCTGCATGCCAGCCCCACCTATCCTTTCTCCTGCCTGGCTATTGGCTGTTCAGCTCTTTATTAGACCTTCAGGTGTTTTAGACAGGCACAGTAATACAGTTTCACAGAGTTAAACAAATATAACATAAAAGAATGCAACACACCTTTGCATTGTTACAAATGTTCCACAGCAGAAACAAATGTAACACATCTTAATACTCTACAACGTGTGTGTGTGTGTGTGTGTGTGTGTGTGTGTGTGTGTGTGTATGTGCATGCATGTGTGTATATACGTCATAGGGCACATGGTGGAGACCAGAAGACAAGTTGGTGCTGGTTCTTACCTTCTACCATGTAAGTCCAGCAGATCAAACTCAGATAGGTTTGGTGACAAGTGTCTTTACCCACTGAGCCATCTCACTGGCCCTCACTATCTTTTACATTTTTATTTACTTATGATTATTGTATGTTTATGATGTGTAAGTGTGCATATATGTTTGCTATGGCTCAAATGTGGAGGTTAGAAGACAACTTATGAGTCAGTCAGTTGTTACCTTGCACTGTGAGTTCTGGATATTGAATTCAGGCTTACGTGACAAGTGATTTTACCCACTGAGCCACTTCACTGGCCCCGATTCACTCTATTTCTTTTATGTAAAATCAAGGAACAACAATGGTGTAAGCACTTGTAAGAATGTGGAAACTGAACAGAACTGATAGGAGAGTTGCACATAATTCTAGACTTTCTGCACTGTTTCTGTAAAAGACAGATAGTAGTGTTACTTTAGTTAGCTATCTGGTCTCTCCATGGCTTTGAGCTGGGAAGAGATTAGGAAATACTAAGGAAATACAAACAAACATCTTCTAGCCAGTTGAGGCTTTCTCCCACTCATGCTCCTGTTGGGGTCACTGGGTTGTAGTCAGTGCCATGCCCCATATCCCCCAAAGTCATCTTGTAAGCCAGAAGTGATGTGTGTCCTGTGTTTTGTGAAGTTCTGCCCAGTTGGATTATGTCACTCATGTTCAGTCACCAGGAAGCTCTCAGAACCCAGCACAGGCTTTACTGCTTGCTCCATAAGGAAGATAGGGGCTGTAACCTGAAGTTTCCAGAAAACAAAAGCAAAACAAAAAACACACCTGTGTGGACAATTCTTTTTCTTTTTTTTTTTCTTTTTTTTTTTTTTCTAGACAGGGTTTCTCTCTGTAGTTTTGGTGCCTGTCTTGGATCTCACTCTGTAGACCAGGCTGGCCTGGAACTCACAGAGATCCGCCTGGCTCTGCCTCCCGATTAAAGGCGTGTGCCACCACTGCCCAGCTGCATGTGTGGAAGATTCTTGAAGGTTGAATTAGAACTTCTTTAATTGTGGAGAGTGAGAATGTGGCAGATCCTGAGTGAATTCTCTTGGGCCACCTTTGGTCCTCTTAATAGCCATTCATCGCTTACACATATATTTGGCCAAACAGTTTCAGTATCAGGCAAAACCTCTGAACTGCCCTCTGAACAGACCACTAGGCTCCACCCCTCCCCAAACTACGTGTAGCTTGGATGGCATCTGGAGCCTGTAGCAGAGCTCCCCCTATCCTTGTATCCCCCTGCCATGTCCCCTTCCAGTGTACTAGGTAAGTCCTTTCCCCTGAAGCCACCTCCATGGTGAGGTATATCGTTTTGGCCTGCTGCCACTCATTTTTGGCTCAGAATAAATTCTCTTTCATTCCTTTTGAGGAGAGCTGTGTTTGCGTCAGCGGGGCCATAGGTGCAGGGAAACTTAAAATGTGGGTTATTTGCTCTTTCTTTTTTTCCTTAGAAGAAAAGAAAAAACCTTGTGTAGGTAAGCATTTCTAGTGGTAGTTTGATGTTTCTAGACTCAGGTTGTTAGGGGTTCCTATGTAGCACACATGTGTCATCCAGGAATTCCCCTCTCCAGGCCTACTGGGGATTTCCTTTGCTTCTTTCCTGTATTCGATGTCCTGTTGTTTCCTGTGTCTCAAGTCATTTTCTCTCTTGACTTATGTGAATAATGAGGTCCTTCAGAAAGGAACTGTGGACAGTAAAGATTAAGTAATCGTGAATGTTAGAAAAAGCTCTCTTAGCTGCTGGTGGTGGTAGCCTTTAATCCCAGCACTCAGGAGGCAGAGGCAGGTGGATCTCTGTGAGTTTAGCTTTACTAAACTTTGTGATAGGATGAAGAAGTTCAGCATGTTCTTTGAGTCTGGTTGCTGAGCTGGGGAGGAGGCTGCTGGTTTTTGCAGTCAGACATTGGGCTAATGTCCCTGTCAGAATGGCCTCAATGGCCCAGTGTCTGGATTTGTCCAGTTTAGAGACCTGCTAGTGTACCATCCCCAAGAGTGTAGGCCCAACTCTTGGGCCTGATGAATTAGGGTCTGATCTGTCTTTGTAGTCCATGCCGGTCTAGAATCGGGGTTCTATGTGCCTCCTCCTATGGCCTGGGCCTTTTTGTTTTGAGACAGGGTCTTGCTATGTAGCTCAGGCTGGCCTTGAACTCTCTACATCTTCCTGTTTTGTCTCTGGAGTCCTGGGCATATACAGGTACCTGCCTGTACTACTACCTGATCTAGTATGGCCTATATTTCTTTTTTCTTTTTCTGGCATTCATTCATTTGATCACTCATTCATTCATTCATTTTTGTTGATCTTATGGAGACAGGCATCCTCAAATTCCCTATGTTTTAAAATGTAATGGGATGCCTGAAAACTTAGATTACACAAAGCTTTGTCTTTCTGTTCCAGGCTTTTTTCTTTTGCAGCTTTTGTTCAGCTTTAGCCTGTGATAGCCCCTTTGCTGGGGTGATTGATTGCCCACATGGCAGTGGTGCCATTAGCCTTTTGCGCTCCATCTGTTCAGAGTAGATAGGTGTATTTCTTCCTGAAAACCTGGGCTCCTTTGCCATCTGCTAACTTCTGTGATATCCTTATACAACCTGAACTCTCCTCATTGGGGCGGGTACATATCTATTGCTAGGCTTCCGTCTCTGCTCTTTGGAAAAAAGAGAAGATATAATGTTCTTTGGAGTGTGAGAAGGCCTGGTCAGAAGTTGCAAAAGAATTCAACTCCAGCAATGGCAGAAAAAGGGAAGAGCGGTATATAATTTTCTTGACCTAGTAATCCGTACCTCCAATGGCAGCCGACTAATGTACTTCACAGCATGGGATTTGAACTGGGGTCCTCTGCAAGAGCAATACTTGATCTTAACTTTTGAGCCATCTCTTCCACCCTATATCCAATATTTATCTTCTGTTGTTTTTTAATGGAATCTGTGTGATTATAATTTTATGTTGTATCTTAGAGCAATTTTGTTAATAAAATTTAATACTTAATACGTTATGGACTTGGAATCACTGCTGTTTAATTAGTTTTTATTTTCTTTTTGGTTTTTTTGAGACAGGGTCTCTATAGAGTGCTGGCTGTCTTATGTAGACCAGGCTGGTCTTAAAGAGATCCTCCAGCCTCTGCCTCCCTATGCTGGGATTAAAGGCGTGCACCACCGTGCCTGGCCTTGATTAGTTTTTAGTTTCAGTTGACAGCTAACTTTGGTTGATTCAAAATGATCATTGGAATTGTAGTTATCATGATTGATGAGTAAACTCCTTCCACTCTAAAATCAAATCACAATGATAAATAAGGTCATATAATAAGGTTCTGTGTTAACTAATAGTTATTGTGAAAAGAATGACAGTTTCATACAGCAATGGGATGCCTGAAAACCAGGCTGGCCTCACACAGAGTTCCGCCTGCCTCTGTTTCCCGAGTGCTGGGATTACTGGCATGTTCTGAAAACAGCCTTACAAGCCTGGTTAACGAGTTTAGGGAATATTTCTACATAGCATCTGTGAGGATTAAGGCGGGTAACAGGAATGGGGTGTATGTATGTATTTATGTGTGTGTGCATATGTGTATGTATGCATGCATGTATGTATGCGTTTATGCATGCTTTGTACACTGCCTCACAATAGAGGCTCCTGGTGAGTACTAGCTGTTGATGGACAGAACAAATTTCTGACTTAAGGTTTGAAGGGAGATTCTCTGTCAACCTCATAGTTTTCTAGAGGAGAACCATTTACTCTGCCTACTTGCTGACTATAAGCCAGTGTCTGGGCATTCTTAGTCCTATGCCTGAGGCATGTTACCTAGTTTAAAAACCATCAGATTATTTGGGTTAAATGACTGGTTTTCAGCTTTGGTTCTGCACCCAAACTGAACCCTGAATGTTATAGTGGAAAATTCATGAATTTTGTAAATAGATATGGAAACTGGTCATCTTACCCATTTCCTAGGATTTTTTTGGGGACAGCTAGGATGATTTCTCTGGTTTAAAGAAAAAGATTTAAGTCGATTTTGAGTAAAAGATTAAGTAGAAGGAAGAAAAGATTTAAAACCTGAAAATTTTAACACAAATTAAATGAGATAGTTTATGCATAAAAATAAATATATATGGTATCTGTAGTGCATCCTGGGAATTAAGCTTGCTGCTCCTCTCTTGGAGGCAGGACCTTTCCACCCCAGTGTTTAATTCTCAAAGTCTAAAATGTATTGCTTATAGACAGAGGTTCATATACTGTAATCAAAGGAGAGAAATGCAGATGAAAAAGTAGGGACTAGAAGCCAGAGTTCCTGGCTTATGTTCTAGATTGGCTTTGATAGTTGGTTCCTTTTATCTCATTTTATGGAAATATACCACTGTGTACATCTTTTTATTTCCTAATTAACTTGCTCACAGATTATGAAAATCCATACACCACTGTTTTTACAATTTTTATTTATGTTGTGTTCCTAGATTAAGTGCTTTTCTTCTAGAATTACAATTTTGTCTTTCAGGTTTAAGTATTGTTAAACTGCATCAATGGAGCACATACAGGGAGCTTGGAAGACGATCAGCAATGGTTTTGGACTCAAAGATGCGGTGTTTGATGGCTCCAGCTGCATCTCCCCCACAATTGTTCAGCAGTTTGGCTATCAGCGCCGGGCCTCAGATGATGGCAAACTCACGGATTCTTCTAAGACAAGCAACACCATCCGCGTTTTCTTGCCGAATAAGCAGAGGACCGTGGTATGTGATCCTAGAAAATGTAGCTTCTGCCTGTGGAGACTGGGCTGTGCTGTCCAGTTTATAGATGGGACTCTCCCTGTCACTTGGGGTCTCTATTTTTTTAATTTTTCTCCCAAGTGCAGATTTATTTTATTAAATCACTGTTCTGCTCATACTCCCTACTCTGACCTAACATTGCTCACAAAGGCTTGTTTTCTGCATCCTTATTTTAGGGAGAGGAAGAGGGGATATTTCTGATTCTTTTCTTTCTTTTGAGGCTCTGAGGTTGGGAGGCCAGCCAGAGTTTTCTTGGTTTCCTCCTACAGCCTTGGAGAACCAGTCCCAAAGCTGCACACAGGTCTTGCAAGGGATCCATGGTGTTATTGAGGCTAAGACTTTTCTGTCTGAGGGGTTTTGGGGATGGGAAAAACTCAGGCACTCTTGTGATGGTTTCTTTTCTTTATTCTCTTCATGTTCTCATCATGCTTTTCTCTCTCACGCTGTACTACTGAATTGCTCCTCTGTTACTCTCTCACGCTGTACTACTGAATTGCTCCTGTTACTCTCACGCTGTACTACTGTATTGCTCCTCTGTTACTCTCACGCTGTACTACTGAATTGCTCCTCTGTTACTCTCATGCTGTACTACTGAATTGCTCCTCTG
>CABHPQ010161257.1:0-26985 GCA_902168405.1 Peromyscus aztecus | reverse complement strand
AGAGAGAGAGAGAGAGAGAGAGAGAGATTGATTGATTGATTGATTGATTTGGGAGTTTAGATCCAAAGCTGATGCTCAGGAGGGCCATATGAACAGAGAAACAATGCCCAGCTGTGGCCAGGGCAGAGGCCGGACCAGGCATTCATTCAAAAGTAGGGTGATGCTGACTTGTTCTAAGCACTATGCTCAATATCTGATCAATTCATATGTTCAAGCCAGACAGGAGAATGTGGGTCTGGTTGTTATTCTAGAAATACTTGTAAGTCAAGATTTGGAGTCCAAGGAGGGCCACGGAAAGCAAAGAGAATAGTTTTACTACAACAAGCGACTCAGAATCCCAAACAAGTGGTTCTAGGATTAATCACACAAATAATAATTCTAGGATTCATTACTGTAAATAAGCTTTCTGCTTCTGTTAGCTGAGTCCTAGAACTCTGCCTGTCTTACTTATTAGCTATAACCTGTTCTAGCACAAGACCTGATTTTAAAAAAGAAAAATAGGTGCTTGGTATGGGTATGTGTTGAGGGATCAGTACTCCCAAAGAAAAATGGGAATCTGCATAGAATAGAGAACAGATTAAAACAAGAAAGCAACTGATAAGTCATCCTTGTCGGTAGACACCACACTAGTAAGTTCAACATAAGACTAGACTATCCCCTCTACCCATAACTAGGTGGGGTGGCCTCAAGCAAGCAATACCGCATCTCCGCTGTAAGCCTCATCTGTACACTGAGGGTGTTTGACCAGAGAGCAGCTTTTTTTTCTGATATTCTGTGATTCAATGATTCTGCTCTGAAGAGACTATGGATTAGGATGGACCACCCTGAAAATACGCCGTGGTTCAGCAGCTTCTAAGGAGAACCGGAGTGGGCCTAGAAGAATGCCATGCATACACCCTCTCCTTGCTGTTTCCATGGAGCCGGGCTCTCCTAGAACTCCGTGTCTGTGGAGGAAGCTGCAGCATATTTCCTGTAGGCAGTTGCTTCTGTTTCCTCGGCCCTCTGGGGAAGAGACTGCGCGATAAAGCTGAAAGCTCATCACACTTAAAAAGGGTAAGGCTGGGACTCTGGTCCCAAACCAGGCCACGTGTCCTAGGTCACTTACTATTAACTTGTCTGCAACGGATGGATCTCCCCAACGTGAAGGGCTGAACTGAGTATGTGAGCAGAGGCAGGAGAATCCAACCAAAATGGCTGGTGAGACCTGAGAAAATGTGGGGAGGAAATGGCCCCTGCGTTAAAGGTGAATTAATCTGACGTTTTGTTATTCAAAAGAACTGAAAGGATACAAGGTTTATTTTAGTTCACAGTCTCGCAGATTTCAGTCCATAGCTCTTGGCATCATGGTGGCAGGACCTTGTGAAAGAGTATGCTGTTCACCCAATGAAGGACGGGAAGCCGGGAGCAAGGGAGGGACTGGGGACCAGACGCAACCTTCGAAGCACACATCTAGCGATCTACTTCCTCCCACTAGGTCCCACCTCCTAAAGTTTCCAGAACCTCCCAAAACAGTGCCACCAGGGAACCGGACACTGAACACACGGGACTGTGTTTATTTCATGTTCAAACCCAAGCAGGAAATAGAAAGGTCTTGCTAAAAGGGTGTGCATTTTATCAAGTGAAATTTAAAGTATGGTGGAGTTGTCAAAACAATAAAACCAGAAGGTAGCCATTCCAACTCTGTACACGGCACTTCACCTCTCCAAGTCTCTGTGTTCCTCGTCTATAAAATATATATGATCTCATTGCCCTGCCTACTGGCCAGAGTTGTCACAACACGACCTCAAGTAACCAAACATGATCAAATGATCCCCAAAGTCATGTTTCTAAAAATAAGTTCCACTGCCAAGGCTCATAAAAACTAGGTGTCTTGGTTTGTTTCCTGTTGCTATATAACGCAATACCCAAGGCTAGGTAGCATATAAAGGTAAGAAGTTTATTTTTGCTGGAAACTAGTAAGTTCAAGAACACGGTGCCAGCGTCTATTTAGCATCTGGTTTTGGCCTCAGGACAGCAGATAGCAGGGAAATGCCCGTGTACAAAAGAAACAGAAAGAGAGGGGCAGCCTCATGTTATGGAAACCCCATGAGTGAAGTATTACTCCCTCTTGATGACCTAGTCATATCCTGATGGTTCCACATTCTAACATGGCCACAACGACAATCACATTTTAGCATGTGTTTCAGAAGGGATCCAACCACATTCAAACCATAGAATGAGCTGTGCTATGTCCTTTGGAGTGCTGGGCCCCTGGTCAGGTCTCCTAGCAATGGGTCCTGCTAAGTCTTCGAGGCACAGCCCAGCCTACAGCTGCAGCCCTCAGAGTACTTGAAATAGAAGGCTATCTACATGAGCTGAATGGTGGGCAACTTGGAGGCTTCATCTGTCCTCAGATCATCACCTCCTCCTCAGTTGCATGTCCTTCCTATTAGGCTCCCTCCTTAAGGCCCAGAGAGTTTTGTGAGAAAGTGTTCAGGCACCAGGCAAGTCTGGGCTGGAGTTTAGCTCAAATTCCACCCAAGTCTTGTGACAACCTGGAGAAAAAATGCTTTTCTCCTCTCCCAAGGGTGGCCTGCTGTGCTAGCCAGCACATCCCTCACCTGGAGGTCAGAAAACAAGTTACCCCGGTGTTGAGGTAAACACTTGTTTCCTGGAATAGAAAGGTCACCCTGTCTGCCATTAGTATATGGAACCTGGCACTGGAATTCATTCATATTCTCTCTCTCTCTCTCTGTCTCTCTCTCTCTCTGTCTCTCTCTCTCTCTGTCTCTCTCTGTCTGTCTGTCTCTCTCTCTGTCTCTCTGTCTCTCTCTCTGTGTGTGTGTGTGTGTGTGTGTGTGTGTGTGTGTGTGTGTGGTTTGTGCGTATGGTCTGTGCGTATGGTGTGTGAGAGAGACAGACAGACAGAAACAGAAAGACAGAAGCAGTCAGAGACACACACACACAGAGAATATACATGCATGGGTACATGTATACATGTTCAGTAAATGTATATAAACATACTCCTTCATATGTTTTTGCATGTGTAAGCCTTAGTCCTCAAAGGCAGGGGAGGGTGGTATTGTAAAAGGCTGGAAGTTCAGCCAAGCCCAGGAGCTGGGTGACATGATTGATGTTGGACAAGAGACCAGGAGCAGCAAGGTCACCATACAGGTTCTAGGGAAGAAGAGTGAATGGTAGAGTGATCAGCACACCCTGGCCTGACCTCACGGCCCTGCTGAAAGTCAGCCCTCCAGTTCAGACTGCATGGGAATGGCCACAGCATGCAGTGCTGGCTGAGGAGACACGGGACTCTACGCTGAGGATTGACATCACCTGAAACACTTGCTGGAGTAGGCCCCACCCTCCTCCTCCTCCTGACAGCCCAGTCAGAACCCTGAGCGTTGCAGGGTGGCCTCAGCCAAACATGAACGTACAGTCGCGGTCATTTCAAAGTCACTTGTGGAACTGTGTCCATGTGGACTTGGGTGACTCCTGCACTCTTCCTTCTGAATGAGACACCTCATTGTTTGAGGCTTGAGAAGCCCAGAACCAGCCTGGCAGAACGGTAAACAGAGGTGGTAGACTGTGCCCATTGTGGGAAGGAAGTTTGCCTCCAGGGGGGACAGCACCACAGGCCTCGGTGTAGTTTTCTACAAACCTTGGCAGCTTAGGCTAGAGCACCAAGGACACAGTCACCTACAGCAAGAGGGAGGGGCCAGTGGCCAAGCAGCTTCCAGCTTCTAGACCAGCAATAGGACCACAGAAAAGGTGCATCCAAGCCTTCCCCCATAGACTCCATCCCTGCATCTTCAGAGCCTGAGAACACCTCCGTGGGAGAAGGAAAAGGAAGACACCCATAGATATGGTACACATACTCCTTGGAGTAAGGTGCTGTGGGTCCTGCTGGCTTGGATAAAATCCCAGATTTGAAAACTTAGAGCATTTTCAGATAGATCAATTTCAGTGTAAAATAGACCTGAAGGTCACAGAGGCACCTCTTTCCAAGAACGGGTGTTACGTTATCATTTGCAGCCAAGTTCCTTTTCTCATACTGTTATCTATGCTTTTTGATATGTGTGAACACTCAAAGGCCTTGGGAGAGAAAAAAAAAGAAGAAGAATGCTTATGCTCTTGTGGTCACCAGGTTCTAGCGAGAAACCGATGTACGACACTTGTCAATCAGAATTTCTCTTGGGACTTTCAAATCACAATGACCTAGGCCCTCCTAAAGACTCACAGGACTCAGAACAGGAGTCTATAAATTGAATCCCATGTACCGTGGCCTAATGTCTTAAATTATAAACTAAACTAACAGATATCAATCAATATCCATCACCTTGTCTTGACAAATATATAGTCACAGTGATCTACAAAGCCAGACTGTAACTTAGAATTGTCCTCAACCCCCCCAGAGAATGCCAGCTCCCAGGTCTCACAGATATCTCTTCCCATCCAAGTTCAAATTGAAGGAGTACGATTCCCCCCGGTTCCCAAGTCTTAAGACTAAGGTGGAGGCCTTGGGGGTGTGGCTCAGTTGGTAGAGTGCTTGTCCAGCAGACGTGAAGCCTGCTGATGCTCACTTGGGATTCCAGCATCAAGAGGAGAAGGCAGCAGGAACAGAAACTCAGTCTTCAGCTAGTGACTTGGAGGCCAACCTGGAATACATGAAACCCTGTCAAAAACAAAGATTGGGGGAGACAGGCAAGCATTTGAGAACAGGGTTTCTCACCCCATCCCCCTTTCTGTTTCCTTAAGTTTCTTTAGAGCCCTGGGGGTCCTCACTGTGTGAAAATGTTGCCTCTCAAAACCGAGTTCTTTACACCCTTTGGCTCTCTTCGGTTAGCTGGCCTTCCTATCCTTTCTAGAGCCTTGATTACTATTTGACTGGAACAACTTTCTGAATTCCCCAGGCCTCAGTTTGCTCAACAACTTCCTTCAAGGAGATGATACCTGGCCCAAAATAAGCAGCAGTAATTGCCAAGTGTTAGCATGATTTTCCTCCCAAATAAGAGAGCAGGAAAAAGAAAATGGCCATTTGGGAGCCACCCTATTGTCTGTCCCGCCAGGTGATATGCCATTCCGTCCCTGAGGACAAGGGACCTTGGCATGCCACGCCAGACCAGGCCCAGCTTGCAGTCACACAGTTGACCAGCCAACCAGACAGACCACACCCCTCAAGGCCTCATTACATATTGATGACATGTATAATGTCTTTCGAACACAATACGATGCTTCTCAGGCAAGACCTTCCATGACCCCAAGGGGAGGGAAGGCTTTTCGCAGCCGGTGATCAGCTCTGCCTCTGGGAGACTTTGCCACTGGCTCAGGGCAAACCAACCTACTTGGAGAGCTTGCCTAAGTCCCCTCCCCCAACATCTCCCTGGAAAGAAAGGGAATGAAAATGGACTATGGCTTAGGGGCCAGGGTACTAAGACGGAAGGGGCTAACCAGGTAACTTGAGTGAGTGTGGGTGAACTACCGGTGTTGAATTGAAACCTGGCAAGCATAGCTGAGTGGCTGAGCACTTAGCTGACATGCTTGAGGCCAAGGGTTCGGTCCCAGCACTACAAAATCCAGCGGGTGTGTATCTGCTGAACACAACTCATGAAATAAAAGATACAGTGCATACCTCCCTCACCCTCCCCCCCCCCCCCCCCCCCATCCCCATCCCCGTATGTGCCCAGGATCATATCTGGGGTCAGGTCCTCATAGCTGTGCTCATTTTCATCAAAGTTTTCACATTGGAAATTAGCAGTAATTAAGGACTAACCCCTTATGATTTGTCACAGATTCCTGCCAAGTCAAGACTGTGAGTCCTCTTGGCCCCTGCCGAGCGGTCTCTGGTTACCGCTCTCCCGCCCCTCAGAAGCCACCTCTGTTTCTTCCTTTGCCCTCCACAGAGGCAAATATTCAGAAAGTCTCAGCTGCTGGGGGAAGGGAGAGGATAGGAGAACGAAATACTTGGAGAGAAAAACAACAAAACTTTGATTCCCAAGGAAAGCAATTTCCAGCAGCACAGGCACCATGTAATTATCCACGTGTGCACACACATTAGAGAGCGCCAAGAGAATGGATTTAGTAAGACTTCATTGAGCTATGCCCCCCCACCCCTCTGCCTTAATCTTAACACCCAGGAATCATGGGAATCATACTCCTCCCTCAGTTTGAACTTGGATGGGAAGGGATGTACGAGAGCTAGCATTCTGAGGGGGGGGGGATAAATCTAAGTTACAATCTGGCTTCCTTTGAGCAAAGGATGTCAACATCAACCAGCAGAGAGAGAGGAGGTAGATCTACCCACTAAAAGGCCGAGGAGTGTCAGTATCTTCCACAGGTAAAATTAGATAAGGTAGTGAATGATTTCCTTCATGCTTAGATGAACGCTGGGACCTGAATGCATTCATTATTGGCCACCCTACTCCATGCCTAGTACTGGGGACTCGCGCTCAGATCTACATAGACACTGAGCAAAGTCTAGGATGGCAAGCCCGAGAGGAAAAAAGAAAGAAGTGAGCCGGGCGGTGGTGGCACACGCCTTTAATCCCAGCACTCGGGAGGCAGAGCCAGGCGGATCTCTGTGAGTTCGAGGCCAGCCTGGGCTACCAAGTGAGCTCCAGGAAAGGCGCAAAGCTACACAGAGAAACCCTGTCTCGAAAAACCAAAAAAAAAGAAAGAAGTGAATATGGGGTAGCTTCCCAATTCCATCCTGGTGGACCAGCTTCCTGTGTGGCTGAGGCCTTTGGGAGAAGCCAGCTTCTCCCCTCCAGCTGAGGGGGGGAGGCTGGGCGGGGGACACAGGGCGCTCGCGCTCTCGCGCGCGCTCTCTCTCTCTCTCTCTCTCTCTCTCAGCCTCAGATTTGTTTCTGAAGGTCAAGAGATGTGACCTGGACAGGGACTGACTGGCAAGGCTGAGAGACTTTATGAAATGGTGACTTTACCCAACTCTGTGCCTAACCCTCATGGGAAGGGTGCCAGTGAGTGGAGCAGGGATGCAGGGCACAGGCTCACCATGGGGACTTCTGATTTCTCAGGCCAAAGTCAGCCGTAAGATGGCGTTCACGATCACAGAGCAGTAGGTGAGGTTTGCCAACGCCGTCTTCTTTTACAGAAAACCTTCTCCAAACCCCATGTCTCCTGAGATCTGTTTAGGCCATTTTTTTTCCATCCCTGAGTGCAACCAGGCTACAGATGAAGAGGTCCCCAAAAAGGCCTTGTGGAAAGAGAGGCATTTTGAAGAAGGCCATGTCCTCTGTGTCACATCTCCCTGACTAGAAGACAGAGTAAAGCCGAATGAAAGTAATGAGTAATGCTGACTCTAGCATTAAATGATGGCTGAGGATTACAATGGGGCAGTGGCTTTAGTTTCAACATTAAGAGATCCCCAAAAGGATAAACCAGGCTCCTCGTAAATGGAGCCCAAGGGCCAGCGTGGCTTTGGTCACTGAAGGGGATCACAGAGAAACGGCTAAGAGGTTTGGCATCTCTGGCCTGGGCTTAGAGTCCTACCTGGCTCTGCCACTAAGTTAGGTAATTACAGCCAGTGACTTAACCTCCAAATGCCTTTGTTTCCTAAGCTAAAAAACGGAGACAAATATGCCTACCCCATAAGGTGGATGACCAGAATTCAGCCAGGTGGAACACTTAAAGGAATCTGACACGTGGTCAGCCTTCCATGAGCATAAGCTGTGCACAGGCTGTGGGTTAGAGGGCCCACAATCCAGGTGGATTCCACGGCCGGGCTGTGTGTCCCCTCCCAGGGGAGGAGCGGACAGGAAGTCATTTGTGGGGAGTGATTGGCAGGGTGCCTGCTCACAGGGAGTGCTCAGCTTGAGCAGCAGCTGGGAGGATCAGCACTAAGTCTCTCCCCTCAGGAGCCAGGTTGCTGTCTCCACCTATATGGACCCTCTCTATGATAGGTACACAGGCCAGGCTGAGGAGGCTGCACACTTCCCATCATGCCCAGTGACCCTGGGGACCTGAGTCTCCTTGTGTCTGGACAACAACAGGCCTTAGTCTGGGCTCCACAGCCTAGAGAGAAACCTGTTTCCTAGCAGGGATTCCACATTCCTTTTGAGTGGAATGCCTTAACAGCAAACTCCCCTGGGGGCTGGAACTCAGCTCCTGACAGACTTCTGCAAAGAACATTCCTCCTCCTTCCTTGGTTATTATCCCTCATCCTCCTGGTGATGAGCCTGGATCCTGGGACAGCAGAGGAGAGTGTGTTGTGTTGCTTTTGAAGTTGGCAAGAAGGCTGCTTGCCTGTTATGTGCCAAACACAGCGTGAAAGTTTACATGCTGGAGTGATGGATTCCTCAAGGTAGTCCCTAAGACAAGCGCAAATAAACAGAGGTAAACACAGAGGGGCAAGAGGTCTGAAAGAAGGACGGGGCGGCAGACCCCTGAGCAGAAAAGATGTAGATGGAGAGCAGAGACCCAGATGGGAATTAAAGAGTTCCGGGGCATTTATGTAATCCTCTCCCTTCCCCCAAAGAGCTTGGCCTTGGCTAAGGTCAGACTGGAGAGAGGATCCCCCTTATATGGAACATACCTACTGAGCTGCTGCTGGCCACGGACTGGCCCGTGCAACCTTGCCATCTTTATCAAAGTCCCGGTCTGGCCATCCAAGAAGACTGGGGAAGGAGGTTCAAGGGTCCACCAAGAAAATGAGCTGCCCGGGTCATCAGGCTGGAACGACAGCCTCCCAGGTCTCCAGAGCTATCCCTGCTAGACAGGACTTTCACTCAGAAATCTAAAGGCCAGTCTGAACCACACCAGTGACGGTTTGTCCCTCACCCCCTACCTTCATTAGCTATATCCCACCGTCAGATTATTTAAACGTCTCGGCCCGGCACCCAGTGTCCTTCATGGGCTGACTCAGGTTGGTTCCTTCGCCTGTCGCACCTTGCCCTTGCTGCAGGGTGAAGCTGCCCACTCTTCCAGGTCAAGCCCAAGCTCTGTCCCCTTCATTAAAGCTTCCCACACCAACCCACAATCAGCCCCTTCCTGCCCACCCCACCTAGCTCTTGAAATGACCTCTGACTTCCTACACTGCTGCCATGTGTCACTTGTCGCAGGCCACCTACATCAGGCCCTGAACTGGCATCAGCCTTTCTATTCTCCTCTATCTGCCTTCACTGACATCCCACCCACAAAACGTTCTCTCTTAGAGGGTGAGCTCGCCGTTCCAGCTGCTGGTAGTACCCCTTCCAAATTGTGGGCCTCCAGACTCTAAAGCTCAAGTTCCTCCCTCCCAGCATCCTCTGGGCTTTAGAACCCCACACAGGGAGTCAGCATCTCAGAGCTGTCATTCTACAGCCCCGCCCCCAAATGCCTGAATTACTTTTGCAGATGTAAATCCAAAAGCGGAGTGAGGCCATCCCAATTTCTGCCGATCAAAACCTAGGCTCTCAAAATGCTCAAAACCACTTGAAGATGGGAACTCTCGGAATTCATCCCTGGTGCTCACAGCCTTGCCCGAACGTGCTTAGTCTCCTCGGAGTATGAAGGCTAAGCAGAGTTGGACCTGGTCAGCCCTTGGATGGGAGGACTCATCTCCAACCGCCATTCTTCCCTGCCTGGGTCTGTCTTCTCGGCTTGCCCTTCTGCTCACCCCTCTTTTCTGGGTAACCGCTCTAAAACTTGCCACAGAAAGGCCCTCCTCCCCGACATCCCACCTTCTTGCTGCTTCCCAGCCTAAGACCCAGGCTTTCTCCCGCCTCAGCGGATCTGCCAGTAAATATGAAGAGACATCTCTTTCACCAACGTGCCCACACTGTTCCCTCCTTTGGGCTGCCCTGAAGATACTCAAACATGTCTCCAGAAACTACGTGTTTCCAGCTAGAAAGCACAAAACCTCCCTTATGGTCTCCCTGTCCTTTGGTGCCAGATCCATTCTGGTAGAATACCACCAGAATTGTCCTTTCTGGTTCCATCACCATCACCCTCAGCCATTGCCCAAGTTCAGTCACTTTCTCCTGCATGGAGTCCCTGGAGTGTGGTCCTTGCACTGGGGCTGGTAAAGCGCCACTTGACCAGCTCCTTTACCTTGTCACCTGCCCAGAAGAAGCAGGCCCTGACATGCCCAGCTCTGACAATCATCCAAAGACAAGACTACTCAAGGGACTGGGCCATTGTGTTTCCTCGGAGACTATTTCTTTCCCGGGAACTCACAGTGACAATAACTAAGCAGCTCGGAATGACCTCCAGGCTACCAGAATGGGGTTCCCAGAACCAGCAAGTGCCAAAAGCGATTTATTGGAGGAGAAAGGGAGGTGGGATCAAATGCAGAGCTGAGCTCACGTTTCTAACTTCCTGGTCCTTGGCCCTGTCTCCAACCCGATGAGGCTCACCAGGTCTGAAAGGGATAAAGACAAAAAACAAGGAAAGATCTAGAAAGTAGATCTGAGGCTAAGCACTGTGGCCTCCAAGGAAACCGTCCTCCCCACAACACACTCACATCCCGAGAGTAAGGAAGGACTGGAGAAGTCCATGTCTGGATGTGTTCAGTAGACGATGCTTGCAAACACACACAGAATTTAATGGTCACACATCTGGAGGCCATGGGCATACTGCGGCTCAGGCAGCTAAGATGGTGATATTCATTTATCTACTTATTTAATCTACTGATTTATATAGTTTCATGAAGCTGTGCTCAGGAGGACTGGAGGCCAGGGAACAAACAGCTTAGAAGGCTGTTGCCATAGAGAAGACCGGAAAGGGCAGTAATAAGAGCAGAGGCCAAGCCCCACCTGATCTCTGCTGGGCTGTGAACCCCACCCGTCCCCTCTAGTTCCCCTGTTTATTCATTCCTTGAACCAATATTGACTGAGCTGCTGCATACAGAGCCTGGGCACACCTGCAGCGGCGGTCTCTTCCCTTTGCCCTCTCTCTCTCCCTTTCTCCATACCTGTCAGCCCTTCTCGCCAGCTCCCCGCTTCCCCCACATCTCCCTCTCCGCTACTTTCTCATTAGGAATTCAATGAACTCAAACCAAAAACTCCAGCTCTTCCCTTGCAGGTGAGAGACAGGGTGCAGACAAGGTCCCCCCCCCCACTCCCCGAGACCCGCTCTTGCACAGTGAGCCCTTAGAGCGACAAGCCAGCAGCACTATGCCCTGGCGGGCCGATAGCGCATCCCCGTTCAACCCATGTGATTTAAAATATGAACACCACCTCTCTGCAGAACAAATTAGGTGTGTGCTGGGAGGGTACACCACTCAGGAGGTCAATGCAGGAGCATTGCAGGTTCAAGACCTGTCCGGAGAGAGGAGGAAGGGAGCGCCTCCTCCAAGGTAAACAGTGACTCCGCCTCTATAAACTAAGCCACCAATGTTATTCAGGGACCAACGAGGAAAGGGTAACCACTGCAAATCTTTACCAGGAAACTGGAACACAGGCCACAAAAGCCACTGGGAAAATCAACTAGGAGGTGAGGTGGCCACCCAGAACAGCCAAAAGCAACTCTCCCACAGTAACTGGGAGAGAAAGAGCTAGAGGCAGCGATGGACCCAAGACCGGAGTCAGTAGTACCTGCCAAATGTGGGAGTAGCGGCCAGGCATGTCCTTGCAGGAGCCAGAGTCATGCTTCCAAGGCTCTAAGACAAGGAAAATACCAACCACCCCCTGGTTTCCCATGAGCACTTCTTAATTGGTCAAACCCAGCCAGACAACACTGCCATAGCAGGGTAGCCCTCCTGGGGTACTGGGCAAGAGCTGGATCAGGAAGGAGCAGATGAGCCCAGCTGGTTTGGCTCTTACCATATGGCCTGGGTCCACTCTAGAAGTTGCCACTGTGCTTTGGTCCATAGGTTGGAGCGTTTTCATCCTGGAGGGTGTATACCACCAGGACTTGGTCCTCCTGCCCTCTTTGAACGTTGGCTTCTGGATGGTCTTACGGGGCTTGTCTCCATCATATGGTCCTTCCCTCCCTCGCTTCACCCCTCTCCTCCCCCTCTCCCTCCCCTTCCTTCCCTTCCCTTCCTTTCTCCTTAACTTACGCTCCCTCCTCTCTCCCTTCTCCCCTCCCTCCTCTCTCCCTTCTTCCCTCCCTCCTCTCTCCACTCTTCCCTCCCTCCCCCATTCTTCCTCTTCCCTTCTTCCCTCATCTTCTCCCCACTTCTTCGGGTTTCCCAAAAAGCCCTTCGCGTCTAGCTTACTCCCTGTGTGTCAGGTCCCGGGCTGTGCTCTGGACACTTGTCAGAGAAGAAGAAATTCCTGCTACCCTCCCAAAGAAATTCCTCTAATGACAATCTCCTCTACAGCAGCCCGTGCAGGGCAAGCCCACCTGTACACCCCCAGAAGTAGGTACCAGGTAGGTGGTAGCACAGAGGTAGGCGTGGCCAGTCCTGGGGGGGAGGGAAGTTTCCCAGAGGAGCCCATGCTCACATTAAATCTTGAAGATTATGTCAAAGCCAAGTGAGCAGACAGGGCATTCCCAGCAGAGGGACAATGTGCACAAAGACATGGGGACAGAGAAAAGAATTGCGATCAGGTCGGGCAGAGGGTAAGAGTTCACACGAAATGGAAAGGCAGGGCTAGCTGCTGAAGGGTCTCTCAGGAGATTTCTTTGGGGAGCTAGCAAGGGTTTTGAAGCAACATAGGAATGCATCAAAGGTTTGTAGGCTCAGGCCTGTAATCCCAACTACTCAGGAGGCTGAGGCAGGTGGATGAAAAACAGCAAAGCCTGCTTGGGCTGTAGAGTTCAAGGCTGGCCCGGGCAATTTAACAAGATACTGTCTCAAAATAACAAAGAGGGGTCGGAGATGTACCTCAGTGGTAGAGGGCTTGTCTAGAATGTATGAGGTTCTAGGTTCCATCTTTAGCATTCAAGAGACAGACACAGGAGAGATCTGTGAAAGGGTTGTTTGAGAACCCCAAAGGGGTCGAAACCCATATGTTGAGAATCACTTGTCTAGAGCCTGGAACCCAACACAGAGGCACTGTAGATAGATCAGTGCCCCTTCTGAAGGAACCAGCTTCCTTGTACATAGAATGTCTTGTGTCCTCATGTGGGGAAAGGGCAAGCCAACTCCTCTGGGCCTGTTTGTTTGTTTGTTTGTTTGTTTGTTTGTTTGTTTGTTTGTTTTCGAGACAGGGTTTCTCTGTGTAGCCCTGGCTTTCCTGTCCTGGATCTTGCTCTAGACCAGGCTGGCCTTGCACTCACAGAGATCCGCCTGGCTCTGCCTCCTGAGTGCTGGGATTAAGGTATGTGCCACCACCTGGCAGGGCCTCTTTCTTTTTTCCCTCCAGACTCAATGATCCCCCAAATCCCACCTCCCAAGCTATAGCCTTGTTAGTGAGGATCTAACATATGAATCTGAGGGCTGGTCATAGCAGGGAGCGCATTAGAGCTGAGAGTTAGCCAGGCCACTCTGCCCACCACATGGAGAAGGAACCGGAGGTGTCACCTGAGGATTCAGGGTAGGAGAGAGGCGGCATCCACAGAACAGCGGGTACAATGACCATCTCCCCCATGCCTCCTCCCTCCTGATGTCAAGAATTAGGAGAAGAATTAAGGGGAGGGGGAGCTAAAGGGGGTTGGTAAGAGGAGGGAGGGAGGGAGGGAAAGCTTGGGGGTGGGATGCAAACAAACCTTGGGAAAAGTTAAGCTTTTTCCAATAAATCAGTTGTCAGGGCCTGGGGTTGCTAGGCTACAGGAAGGTGGAACAGCCTGCGCCTGCTTGCTAAAAGGAGCTTTGGGGGAGGCCGGTGTAATCTGTCAAGTTTTCCTCCTCCAGGCCCACATCCCGGAGCCTCACCCTAGGCAGGGTGATGGGGGCGGAGAGAGAAGTGCCGCTCTATCTCCAGGCCACGCCCACACGTTCAAACTATGCAGTAGCAGTACCGCACAGGGGAGGTTTGGGACAGAGTACCCTAAGCCCCAGGCAGCCCGTACATCCATAGATGTGCAGGTGAGCTGGGTGTGCCTCTGGTCTCTCATTTACCAAGGCTACCCAAGAGGCTGCTGGGATCTCCAGGCCAGTAGCTCAGGATCCTTCTGCTATTTGGGGTAGCAAGTACCAATCATTCTTTTAATACGCATTTAGGCCATAGTGTTTTGTTTTTTAGAGCTCTACTATTCTGGATTTCCTTGTGTAACCAAAGTAGCTTCTTAAAAAAAGTTATTATATTGTAATTTATTTTACAGGGGTGGAAGCATGTGAGTACAATGTTGTGTGTCAGAGAACAACTTTCGAGACTCAGTTCTCGCCTTCTAATGTTGGTCCTAGGGACTGAGCCTGGGTGATCAGGCTTGGCAGAAGCTGCCTTTACCCACTGAGCCATACTGTCCAGGCTCCTGTTTTGTTTTGTGTTTTGTTTAGTCATAGCTTAAGTAAATTCATATTAATGTTATGAGAAGAACTACATGATAAAAAGTCTAGCCGGGCAGTGGTGGTACACGCCTTTAATCCTAGCACTCGGGAGGCAGAGGCAGGTGGATCTTTGAGTTTGAGGTCAGCCTGGTCTACAGAGTGAGTTCCAGGACAGCCAGGGCTACACAGAGAAACCCTATCTTGAGAAAGCAAAAAAAAAAAAAAAAAAGTCCAGGAATGGTTATTCATTTTGCTTTCCAAGACCATGAGTGAGGGAATGGATGGTTTTGCCACATAGAATGTGAATACCACATGGCCATCTGCTCTCAGTTGCATGTTGGGGCTCAGAACTGTCTGGGATACATGGCTTCAACTCTGTTCCCATGGACACACACACACACATGCAAGTTCTGGGTGTGCTGTATAATAAATGCATGTTATAGAGAGAGCCACCTAAAACTCACCCACATCAAGCCTCCTGCCTTCTACCTCATCCCTACAAGCTCCACCAGGTCCCCCTGGGCCCAGAGCTCCTGGAGGCAAAAGTGTGGGTTGCTGAGAGAGATGCAAATGACCCTCCAGGACCCACCTCTAAGAAGGATGGGAAAGAGATGAAGAGCAGTGGAACACAAGACAGGAAGCTAGAGTGGTAAGGTGCTGTGGGATGTTCTGCATGCTGTGAACGTGTTGCTCTGACTAGTTGATAAATAAAAAGCTGATTGGCCAATAGCCAGGCGGGAAGTATAGACAGGATAAACAGACAAGGAGAATTCTGGGGAAATGAAGACTGAGTCAGGAGATGCCATCCCGCCATCCAGGGAGCAGCATGTAACAGCACACAGGAAAGCCATGGAACACGTGACAACATATAGATTAACAGAAATGGACTGAGTTTAAATGTAAGAGCTAGTCAGTGGTAGACCTGAGCTAATGGCCATGCAGTTATAATTAATATAAGCCTCTGTGTGTTTACTTGGGTCTGAGCGGCTGCAGGACTGGCAGGTGAGAGAGATTTGTCCTGACCACGGGTCAGGTGGGACACAGGAAAACTTCAACTACAGTAAGGATGGCGAGGTCTAGGCTTAAATGAGATGGTACAGTGTAGTGGGTCCAAAGAGAACTTCTACATCATTGGCAAGTCTTGTTCTTAGCATCTACAAAAAAGGATTCAAGCAGAGTCTCAAAGAGACAAGTGTATATGTATGTTCATAGCAGCTTTATTTGCAATAGCTAAAATATGGGATCCATCCAGCATCCATCAATGGGTAAATGGATAAGCATATAATGTATAAACATACAATGGATTGTTACTCAGCCTTAAAAAAAGAGAAAATTCTAAGCCGGGCAGTGGTGGCACATGCCTTTAATTCTAGCACTCGGGAGGCAGAGGCAGGCAGATCTCTGTGAGTTTGAGGCCAGTCTGGGCTACAGAGTGAGTTCCAGGAAAGGCTCCAAAGCTACACAGAGAAACCCTGTCTCAAAAAACCAGAGAGAGAGAGAGAGAGAGAGAGAATGAGAATGCTGACCCACACAACAATAGAGGCAAACACTGAGGATACTACATTAAGTGAAATAAACTGGCTACAAAAGGACAAACACTGTATGTGTCCACTTATACGAGATGCTTAGAGTAGTCAAAATCAATGGACAGAAAGTAGAATGTTATTTGCCAGGGGCTTAGCAAAGAGCAGAGTGAAGACTTATTGTTTAAAGGGGAGAACGCTTCCATTTCCCAAGACGAAAGGAGCTGGATGGTGGTGGGAGACACATAGTAATAATGCATTTAATGCCACCGACCTTCTATGGACTTGGGATGTAGCTCAGCTGGTAGAGTGTCTGCCTAGTGTTCATGAAGCACGGACTGAACCTACAGCACTACCTAAAATCAGGCATGGTGGCACACCTGTAATCCCAGGACTCAGGAGGTGGAAGCTGGAGCATCACTGGGAGTCTAAATGCCAGGCTGGGATACATGAAACCTGTCTCAGAAGAGAAGGGTGGGGGGAGGGAGAGAGAGGAAAATGTTTAAGATGGCTTTCTATCACATGTAATTTACAATAAGAATGCAAAGAGAAAAGCGTAACGTGGAAAGTAAGTTGAGTCACCAAGCCTACAGTGAACGATATCGATGCAAGGAGTATGTCTTTATTGCTGGCTCACACATTAATCATTACCATTGTTTGACAGTATATGCTCCTATATATATTTTTTTAAATTACCATAAAGTGATACTTTGTGTCTAATCAATAGCACCTCTTAGACCTTGTGTTTACTAGGTATACTCTTTTTTTTTAATTACACTCATGATATTAATTATACTCATGATATTAATTAAATCTGTGGTATTCGTTGATTACATGTGCAGTATTCATTCAATAACTATATTTATGATATTTATTAATTACATTAATTGTATTAATTTATTACATTCATGTCCTGATACTATGGTCCGTCGACAAGGCCTGAGACCAAGAAAAGCTCTGGGCTGTTGTGGAGATTGTGCGCACTAGTGACTAACTCTGAGTTACCCACAATGCATCAGTGTTACATGAAGGGAAGGAATAATGCACTTCTCCTTGGAGTCAGTCAACCAAAAGCAAGTCCAGGTTGGAATCCTCTGCTCCATGCTCCCTGTCTCATCCGTCCTCGGTCTGTCTGCTGCAGGAGTCTGAATCGATGTCTGCCTGAGGCTGTCCTGGGAATGTGTCTGTCCCTGTGTGTGACTCTCTTGTGCCTCTGTCACGTGACTGTGTGTGCCTGTCCCTCACAAAGGGCTTTGTTCTGTCTCGATTGAGTAGCATAGAAAGAAGCATCACGTGGGGGAAGAAATGGGCTATTTTACAGAAACCGTTGACAAGAGTTTTACAAGGGACTAAGTCACTGGTTCTAACTGATCCCCACTGACCCAGACAACAGACGGTACTACAGACTTCGTTGTTTATCGACTCAGAACCACAAATGGATGTTTTCAACCTTTGTGGTAGAATTTGGGCAGTTGCTTTCAACGCCTGTGTTTGCGGCCTTCAGTAAATGATACGCATGCATTGTTCTGGGCCGGGGTTATGGAAGAGTACACAATTTAGGATTACAGCTAAGCAGTAAAAGCCGATCACATGGAAAATACAAGGCAAGTAGTGTTGGTTGTTACACTGTTCTCTGGAAGGCGGGTTAAACAAACAAGCTGGGTACACACTAGGACAGCAGCCTTCGGTTTTTAGTGAACTGGGGGTGTATTACTAACTCTGGCTGTGAGATTCAGCAAAAGTACCAGCCTCATAGAATGTAGGATATTTCTGTTATATTTGCATCACCATAGGTGGAGGAGGAGAAAATTAGGGCAGGGAGGACTCAGGAGAAACCAGTCTCTGTCCCCAATTTCCACTGGTCCCTACTACTGTGTAACCCATGGAAGGCACAAGAGTGGCCAGAAGCTAGGCTTCTTCAGACCTTATAGGTCTCCCCAAGCCCAGAGGGATTCCTGTTCCTCTCAGAGAATGTAACTGCCCAGTTGGTATCTGTGGGGCCCAGTATGACTTAGCCTCACTGTGGGTCTGATTCCTCATCAATAAAATGAGGGGACTCTCAGCTCTGTTGCTACAATTAAACAGATTCATAGCCGAGAAGCGCTTCGGACAGTGTCTGGCATGTGAATCACTCAGAAATGTTAACCGTGATGATTTCCATCAGAATCACCATCGCCTGCTCATTATTTGATGCTCAAAGTGTGAAATAAATGCAAGAACGAAGCCAAAGGAGGCCAAACGGTTGCCTGAGGCCACACAACTATGTAAGGGAGCCAAGATTCCGACTCAGATCTGCTCGGCCTAAAGCTTGGCGTATCAAATTTGTCTCCCTGGGCTCCCGGCGTGTTCTGTGATGTGTGCGGGAGGCTCAGAAACTGTGTGCACAGGTAGCAAAATTCAAAATGTGGCTCTGGGCTCCAGGTCCTCACTGCTAGCCATGTAACCCGGGACATGCCAGGTATATCTCTGAGCCTTAGGGCACCCCCCTCCCCTTGTGAAACAGATGATATGCCCACCTTTGAGGGTTGTGTCCAAATGGCAGTGAAGTCTCCAGAAGGGAAAGGCCGAGTCGTGTGTGGAGTAGATTTGATGGGGATGTGACATACAGAAATGCTTATCCAGCATGCATGAAAGCCTGGGTTCAACCCCCCAGCACAGAACAAAAACAGATGTGATGACCTGTAATCCCAGCACTTTGGAAGCAGGGGCACCCAAAGTCCAAGGTCATTCTTGGTTACCTAGTGAGTTGCAGGTCAGCCTGGGCTACAGGAGATGTCCTTCGGGTATAGCTCAGCATGACAATACATGCTTAGCACTGAGACCTATGCTCAATCCCCAGAACCAAAATAAAAGAAAAAGTAGAATGTTCTAAACCTCCTTCCCAACACCTGTGGAACTCTTGGCGGCTTCCTCCTGGCTGCGTCCCATGCCCTCAGTTTCCATCTGTTTCTAAAACACTTTCTGCCCCCTTGCTCATCCCTTGTGCTTCTGTTTTCATCTTCTGGAAGTTTCTGTCCCTCTATGTGACTCACGCCCCAACTGCAGTTTAGTCCCAATCTGTGCATCCTGGGGAAGAAAATGCTATCTCATCAAAAGAGTGGCTTTGGGCAGAGCCTGCCTTCAACGTCTCCATTTTTGTGCTCCAAGCAATTTGGGATGGCCTTCTTACTCTGGACCTCTGAGACTTGAGGCCCTTGGGTTTTCTTCTCTGGCCAACCTCAAACCTAGAATTTCCTCCCCACTCAGGTACAAGCCATAATCACTAATACCTCCCTAAAGCATGGGTGATGTGAGGCCTGGAATCTTCTGCTAGGGACTGAAGACATCTATCCATCCCATTTCATACCAGAATCTCCAAAGGGGCTTGTGTCTGGGACAGGGTCTTTTCTGGATAAGCCCTGTCATGTGGGACATAGGGACCTTCCTGGGCATCAGCCAGGCCCTGGCCATGTCCCAGGATCATCTCTTTGCCTTTTGGGCAATATAGTCATACTTGCCATAGAGATGCCACCTCTCATCTTTGTATCTCAAAGAGCTTTGGAAATGTTAATTAATACGAGGCACCGCCTACAGCAGCAGACTCGCGGGCGACTCCCTCCCGTTCCAATGGCAGCTTCTTTCCGACATATCACCCTCCATTAAGACGGAAACCTAAGGTTTCGAAGGCCCAATTCTGTCCTTGCGCCAGCGCAGAGGTCACGGGCCCTGGGCTTGAAACACAGTTTCAACAGCCTTCCTAGCTGATTTCAAATGTCCCCTTTGCTGGTATCATCCCATCTGTATTAGGCACCCGCGTTAACATATGGGTTCCAGCCCCAGCTCCCCATCCTGAGGGCATGACCCTAGGGCAGGTTCATGACCTTTCTGCCTCAGTTTCCCCATCTATAAAATGACATAATAGTTCCTAACTCTGGGGATTGTTGTGAACCTTAAATGAGATGGTATCTACCAAGCGCCTACTTTTGTGCCTGGTACCAAGAGCTACTCAGCACTGAGTCGTCTCCTGTTCACCTCCCATTCCCACCAGCTGTATAGAGAAAGGAGGAGAAAAGCCGTTTGTCAGTATTGCCTGCTCCAAAACAAGATGCATTTGATCACTGGCCAAGATCTATTCCTTTCTTACATCCCCTCTGGAATTCCCTTTTGCCCTTTTCTTCTTATAGAAAAGCCAGGGCAGAGTAAAAATGGAAGATGGTCTGCAGGGCAAGTCATGGAGAGCGGAGCATGTTGGTCGTGTTAGACACAGCAAAATAAGCTGTGTTTTAAGCAGAGACTGTTTACAGTCTCCACATTGTAATTATTAACCTGGCTACAATGAGTAAGGGAGACCCAGAAAGTGTCCCCTCCTTTAAAGGTCTATGACAGGTCGTGCACAGCAGGTATTCATTCATCTCCAGAGCATAACAACAGACATCTTGTCCAGCTCCCTATGGCCTGCTCTAACCTTCTCTGGGTGACGCCGCTGTACTAGAGCCAGGCAGAGGGGACAGACTAGTAACTGTGAATCCCCGATAGCCTTTGGATTCTGGAGCTACGCTAGGAGAGCAAGAGTGGGGTAAGAGCCCAGAGAACAAATGGAAAAGTCCACTCAGAAGGCAAATGCCGCAAGCTGTTAGGAAGCAGACCAGCAGGGACAACTGGAGCTGTAGCTGAGTTCATAGAGTACTTGGCCTTGCAGCATGTGAGAGGCCCTGGGTTCAATCCTTTGGGATCAGACGTTCAAGGCCATCCTCAGACACATACATAGTTTGTGCCCTGTCTAGGTGTCACCTATCTCAAAAAAATAAAAATCACGCTAACAAGGGAAAAAAAAATAAAAGGAAGAAAGGAAGGAAGGAAAATGAAGGTAGAAGGGAAAGCTGCGGGTGAGGTCCCTGGCAGGGTGCTAGCTAAACGGAGCAGTGGGCACCAACTGATCCAGAGGTGCCAGCCTGGGCCAGGCATATGGCAAGGGCCCAATGCCAGCCGTGGAAAGGGGGTGGGGAGCTGAGGGAAGACAAGCCTGGGCAAGGGAATAGCTGAGGCTGAAACAAGTTGAGCAAGAACAGCATAAGGTCAGAGAGCGCACGTGACTCTGTTGTCAGAGCCAAGTGCGACGACAAGCAGAAGGGCAGAGTCAGAGACTGTGGGGACCACGGTCCCCCTGCCTAGCTCGCTGCTGTGGGCTCAGAGCCTCGAGCCATGGCTGGCAGACACACACTAAGGGCTTTTAGTATTTGCTGTCCTTGCTATTAGTTAGCGGAAGCCAGTGAGTGACTGAGGTGACGGAAGAGGTGTGCTGGCTAGTTTTAGGTCAATTTGACAAAAGCTATACTCATCTGAGAAGAGAGAACCTCACTGGAGAAAATGCCTCCATCAGATCAGGCTGCAGGCCATTTTCTTAATTAGTGGAGGAAGGAGGGCCCAGTCTATTATGGGTGGGGCCATCCCTGGGCTGGTGGTCCTGAGCTCTTGAAGAAAGTAGGCTGAACAAGCCATGAGGAGCAAGCCAGTAAACAGCACTCCTCCACGGCCTCAGCATCAGCTCTTGCCTCCAGGTTCCTGCCCTGCTTGAGTTCCTGTCCTGACTTCCTTCAGTGATGAACAGTGATAACATAGGCCAAGTAAACCCTTTCCTCCCCAAGTTGCTTTCGTGGTGGTGTTCTGTCGTCGCAGCAAGAGTGACCCTAAGACAAGAGGGAAGGCCAGTTGTGTGCACATGCCGAGTGCTCTGGTCGGCCTCAAAAACCTGGCCGTCTCTGAACTCAGACATACCTCAGACCTGAACTCTCATTCTCCTGATAGCTCATTTGAGTCTCCTGTGACTGATGTAACCAATGACCACAAACATGGTGGCTGACAGCAACAGGAATTTATTCCTTCACAGCTCTAGAGGCCCGAGTCCCAAATCAGTATATGAGAACCAAAGGCAAGGCGTCAGCAAGGCCGTACTTCCTCCGGAGTCCCTGCCAGGGAGACTCCTTGCCTTGCCAGCCTCCAGTGGCCATGTCTGTTGGCTTGTGACTGTGTCACACTCTCTCTGTCCCCATCCTCCTGGGCTGTTTTCCCTCTGTGTCCTCTCCTCTTCTCTCCAGGTCTCTCTTCCGTAGGGGGCTTGGGGATCTGGGGCATGTACCTCAAGTTCATAGGCAGGTGTAACAGTTACCTGCTTCCTCACCTGGGGCATGGCCGCTGGGGGACCCTTAAGACCTGGGATGTATGTTCGTGCTCTCTTCAATACCTCGTGGTTTTGGATGCTGAGATCTTGGACCAGGCAGATTAGTGTGGGACATAGCTCAACTTTCCTGGACCCTACGATAAATCTCCCATGGTTGTGAGTTAACCCCCAAATAAATTCCTTTGCTCCTTAGATAGACTCTGTGGATTAATCCCATTACCCTGTCTTATGCTTTAGTCCCATAGGGCTCTGAGTGGACATTAACTATTATGAGCGAACATGTTGATGAATGATTACTGTGTTGCTTCCCTGTTGTGGCAGGGTACCCAGAGACTTGCTCAAGAGGGTCACTGTCTGGGGGCAACAATCCCAGACCCATCCAGGCCCCTGGAGAAGACGGCTTTACAGGGGGCTTTGATCAGCGTCACTTTCTCCTTCAGCACGGAGCTCAGGGGACCCATGCCTGTTCCCCATTCACCAGGAGTTGTGGGAGAGTAACAAGTGCTGTCCGAGTTATCTCATCTCTTAGAGATAACCTTTTCCCTCCTTAATGGGGGTCAAGAACATAGTTCAATGCTCACCTAGTATGCAAAAAGCCCTGGATCAATCCCCAGCGTCAGAATAAACCAGCTGTGGTAGCATAGGCCTATAATCCCAGTACTTGGGAGACTGAGGAAGATCAGAAATTCAATGTCTTTTATTTAGATAATGAGACATTATCTAAATAAATAAGTAGTTCATTTTATTTATTTACCTAACAATAGCCATCTATTGTGCTTTGCAATCAATAAGCAATATAATCTTATTTAACTCTGGTAACTTTCCTATGAGGTAAGTACTATCACTTTCGTACTTTGCAAAGAGAAACTGAAGTCAAAAGTCAAATAGCAGAGCTAAGACTTTAACAATGCCGGCTCCCCTTTGCCTCAAGCCCCATCCTGACACCCCCTCCCATGCAGCCCCGACAGATCCTTAAATGGTGCTCCTCTTGGATCAGGCTGTGGACAGAGTTGTGTGCCAAGAGCCCATGAGAGGTTAGGAAGGCGGGCTGCTGGTCTCGCTTTCTGGAAGTCACAGGTGATGGGCTGCAAGGGCGGCGTCAGGCCCACCACACTCAGAGAGACCCTTCTTCTTTAGGACTGGACTGCCTCAGGCTGACCAAGTTTGGAGACAGAGAAAGGAAAGGGGCAGAGTAGAATCCCTCTGGTGGTTTTCCTGTGAGCACCAGGGCCAGCAAGAATGAGGAAGTCATGGTTAGAGCTGTGGCAGGGAGCTTCGTTTCTGGTAAGGCAGATGAGTTCTGGTAAGGTAGATGAGTTCTGGTCAGGCAGATAGGTGTTCCTCCCCATGTTGTCTCACCCCCAGGCAAAAGAGCACTGACCTTGGATGACCAGACTCATGGGTCAGGAAGACGAGAAACCAGTGTTTATTTGAGCAGGCAGGACTATCTCCCTTGCATTATTAATCCTCCAACTCATCCTCTCAGGAAGACGCTCCTACACTCCTTTTACAGATAAGAAAGTGGGGCCCAGAGGGTAGGGAGGTTAGGCAAGGGCTTGGGGAGCTGGGCCTCTCACGCATTCCACATCTGCTCTGAGCCCTGCCGACGCACTCAAGCCAGCCTCAGATTCTTCTTTTCCCATATGTCCAAGAAACCGTGTGCCATTCACACGCCCTGACCAACGACTGGGGCTGGGCTCATATATATGTATATATATGTATACATATATACATATATATATATATACATATATAAAATCAATGACATAGTCTGGCCATGGCTTGATTTGCCATGGCCCCAGTGTAAGTGAGATCTGTCCTCTCCTTCTCATTACACTCCTGACCTGTCCCATCGCTTAGCACAAGAAAACTGGAATTCTCTCCCAAGACAATGGCTGGGCACAGTAATGCACACAGGAGACAGAGAGGCAGGCAAATCTCTGAGTTCAAGGCCAGCCAGGGCTACGCAGAAGGAGGAGGAGGAGGAGGAAAGAAGGTTATTAGGTCTTGATCCTGTTAATGTTTCTGTAGATTTTACCTTGTAAGAAAGGCATCTTTGCTGGGTGATGGTGGTGCACACCTTTAATCCCAGCACTCGGGAGGAGGATCTCTGAGTTGGAGGCCAGCATGGTCTACAGAATGAGTTCTAGGACAGCCTGGGCTACACAGAGAAACCCTGTCTCAGGGAAAAGAGGAAAAAAAGGGAGGGGACATGTTTGCAGATATTATGAAGGATGGAGACATGGCAAAATTATCTTAGATAAACCCTAAGTGTAATCATGAATATCTTTATTGGTTAGAAAATTAAGGAGATTTTATATACAGAGAGAGAGAGAGAGAGAGAGAGAGAGAGAGAGAACCATGCAGAGCCTGCGGCAAAGGTTGGAACTGTACACATAAGCCAAGGAATGCCAACAGCCAACATAAACTTAAAAAGACACAAAGTAAATCTCTTCCTCCAGCCTCAGAGGGAACATGGCCCTGGGGACACTTTGCTTTTAATGTGATGATACTGGTTTTTAGACATTTGGCCCCCAGAACTTTGAGAGAATAGATTCTTGTTTCAAGCCACCAAGTTGGGGGCAATGCACCACAGTAGCCACAGGAAACTCATCCAGGCCCCACAGCAGCTCACCTTGCTTTCCTGCTTCCTATCTGCCGGGCTAGTGTTACCTCTAACCTGATCTACCTCCCTCCTCTGGTTTCATGGCCCCTTTCTTGAAGAGTTGGAACCAAGAGCCAGCATTTACTGAGCACCACCCCCTCCATGCCAGGCACGGAGCCAGGGGCTCCACCTGGGCTGTATCACATCAGCCCACGACCACAGAGTTAGAAAATACTGGAGCTGAAGTCTAAACACAACTCCTGCTAACTTCAAAGCCTGTGGCTGCAACCCTGCTGTCTCGCTGCCCAAGTTGGGGGGGGGGGGAGCTTTTCTAGGTACCTGAACATTAGTTTCTGCATGCCTTTCTCCGGAAGCCTGTTGGCATCTCATACAATAAGTGTACATGTGTAACATGTCTGTGTGGTGGTATGTGTGGTGGTGTGTGTGCATGTCATATGCTCATAGATGCTGCTCCTTATGTGCTCGGGACCTTATGTGCATTGTTCTATTTTTACCTTCAAAGCCAATCCACTAGGTAGAAGTTTTGTAAACAAGGAAACCACCTCTGGTGTCAGAAGCCACACTGGGCCCTGGCCTCCTGGGGTCCTGAACCAGTGTCATTTCCTCTGATCTAACTCCCCAGCCTCTCATTCGCACCACTGTGCTGGGCTAGAATTTGACTTGGACTGTATTCAGACTTCTGAAAGGCCTCTATGTTGTCCAAAGTTTGGAGGACTTCCATCCAGTTCATGTGCGGAGCTTGTTAGCTTCCCGAGAGTTCAAAACACCCACAGCGCCACATAAATATCCCACTGCCTGTACGCTCACAAACACCCCGCCTGTGTTTTCAAAAGCCTCTTTTGCCTCATCCAAGCTGCTCCCCACTCCTTCCCCGCCTCACTAGAAACACTGAGACCGTTACTCTACAATATTAATATACTGTGAAACTTGCAAAATGTTTATGATCACAGAACATCATGGGTGATAATGTAAAATTTAGAGAAAGAAAGATGTTAAAAGATTTCACCAACATACACGTCTAAGTGTTTTATTTAAAAATTGCATGTTAATGGAATTGAGGAGGGGGGTAGGGCTGAGCCAGGGAGAGAGAGAGAAAGAGAGCGAGGGAAAGCAAGGGGCTATGTGTGTATAAACCCTGGATACTGGAACTGATTTCATTTAGTTGCTGTGGTAATTTGCATGCTTTTATGTGAAACGTGGAAAACCTTAACAGAAACAGCACTCCATGCAGCAGGCAACAGAAAACACTTTGGAAGTGAATCAGGGCTCCCAGAGTTTCCTGGCTCATTTTTAGACTCTGAAAAGAAGAATCAATGAAAGAGAAAAAGAATTCTCCATGACTGTCAAAAGGCAGACTAATAATAATAAAGGGTGCCACCAGGACCCGAGGACTCTGGACTCTATCTAGTCCCAGCCCAGATACACATTTGCTGTGTGATGCTGAGCCAGGTGCTTATCTTCTCTGGGTTTCAGTTTCTCCCATCTGCAGGTAATTTCTCTGGTACCTCAAATTCCATGAGGATGTTTTAAAATGAAACTAGATTAGTGAGATGGCTCGGCAGGCAAAAGTACTTACTACCAATCCTGAAGCCCTGTGTTTGGTCACCGGGCCCACATGCTGTCCACTTAAATGTCATGGTGTACACATACACATATACACATACACACATACATACATACATACATACATACATACACACACACACACACACACACACACACACACACACACCCCACACTAAAAAAAATAAACTTAATAAACATTTTTCAGAAAAACTATCGTTTCAGTTTGTAAAAATTTAGTGCGCGTGCGTGCGTGTGTGTGCGTGTGCGTGTCTGTGTGTGTAAATATGGGTGCCCATGTGCCACAGCCCACACACGAGTCACGTGGCAGTCAGGGGATAACTGTGTAGAGTTGGTTCTCTCTTTCCACTGTGGTTCCAGAGATCAAACTCAGGTTGTCAGGTTTGCGCCACAAGCGCTTTTGCCGGCTGAGCCGTGGCGCTGGCCCTTAGCCACGCTTTTCATTTCCTACGTCTTTTCCCCCACAGTTACCTAATCCACAAGAGAATGTGGCGAGGAGATCGATCCACTTGCTGCCAAACACACATTGATCTGGAGGGTAAACTACACCATCACTGGGTCGCCTGAGAAACACCGTGTGTCTCACACCCAAATCTCAACCTCAGTTGCACCGTTCTCAAGATGCAAGCTGGAACAGCCCTGCCAGGGAAGAGGTTGATGGTGACCTTTGTCTGACTCTTTCCCTGGGACACTTCCAAAAAGCCAACCTGCTATTAAAGTCTGCAAAGGAAACACAACTCTATGCTAAAGCTCAGTTAGAGTCATCTAAAGTCATTCCTGTGTCATGAAGGGAGGGCTCGCG